>VWPW01001889.1:96418-159745 GCA_013389825.1 Crypturellus undulatus
AGCTGCTGCAATTTACCTCTTCACTGTGTGAAATCTTCACCCATATTTACCAGCGACAAATCTGGATAGTGCTGCTTGCTTGCAGGGCTATTAATAGAAGATGGCTTTAGCTAAACCATAGTGAGAAGGCGATAATAGGAAAAACTTGAGGTCTACAGAGTACAGGCTGTGACTGCAAATATCCTTATAAAAGCCATATGCGTGGGTTTGAATCCTCAGCATCCTCTCAGCACCACTGTGTTAAAATGGTCAACACTATATTGCACCCTATGGACTAGCACAGGAAGCAGAAGAAGGAGCTAATGAGGGGTCCTAAACACAGGCTGTCCTATCCAGCTGGTCCCAGGCACCCTATTGATTTGGTGACTAGGAATCCCCATATGCCTACGGCACCCTAAGAAATGATGAACTTTGGGTCTCTTGCTCATGACTATGCGTAGTTGTGAATTAGGGCCTGCATGACAATCCATGACCACTTTGTATACTACACACTAATATAACTATGAAAGCTCAGGATTTCAGTCCATTTTTATAAATTCTCCCAACTGGAGATGTCCCCTATGTTGTTTTCTTGGTTTACTAGAACACATTATTTGGAACCTTAATAAATTTGAACAGAAAGATAAAGCCACTGGGCCAGGACTGAGATGCTCTCTTCTAAATAACCATCCAACTTCTAATCCAAGCTCTCTGATCTTCTGTAGTAGTTTTCCAGCTTTTGGGGGCTGATAATTTTTTTTCTTACATATTTTTCCAGTCTCAAAACATCTTTGACTCTGTTTGAGCCCAGATTCATTTTGTTGCATGTAAGAGGTGTTTCACACAATTTTAACAGGCTATGGTTTTGATTGCATGGGCAGTAAGTCACCTGATAGTTTGGCTTTCCAAAGAAACAGAAATGTAGAAAATGAGCACAAGATATACCCTTAAGTGTTTGCTATCTGAGGTAAATGATTACTAAAAATCAAATATAAATCAATCAGATTTTAAAACCTATCCTAAGCCAGATCCTAGAAATGCTCTCCCATCTCTAGACAAAAGCAAATAAGCAAGCAAAGAAAAACATTTCCTATATGACTACTGTAGTTGTCTACTTTTCAACGCTTTATCCTACTGGGTAAAATGATAATTTTCCAGTGGTGTTAGAGTGTCTCTTGTGGGAATTTTAAGTAACTATTAATTATGTTCTATGAATAAACCTGGAAAATGCATGAAGAAATGACCGTAGAATTAAAAAATCCTTGTTGATACTAAATGTCTTGGCCTGTTTGACAGGCAGGTTGTCTTTTACCTCGTGCCTAGGGAGAGGATATAGCTCGAGAGGTATCTTAAGACAATTACAGGCCTTTTCTTTGGGGTATCATCTGAGCAGACAGTCTCTGCAGGAATCTAGAAATGGATGGATGGTCTGCAGGTCAGCCACCACTTCCTTATAAAGGCTTTTTGGAGGAGATGGAGACTCAAATATGTGGGAAGGTGGTGACATGATATGCATGTGTTTATATATGCATCCATCTGCAGGCATTCCGTGATTAACAACAGCTCTGCCAGCTTAAGCTTCCTTGGTAGTGATCTACTGGAGCAGTAGCAACATAAAACCAAAGGGGAAAAAAAAAAGGCAAAGAAACAGCTTTGGCAGACAAGAAACCAGTAAACCTTTCTGTGTGCAACCCTGTCTAACCTAGCCATACAATTGTTACTTCTGTAGAGGTTGGGAGACAATCTGCTGGAATTTCCTAAGATAAACAATTCGGTTAGTAAAGCTAAAATAACCATAAGCATGAAAAATAATGTTTTCAGGCCCAGGGTTCTGAAAGGTGATAGCTCTGCTATCGTCTGAACTTCCTTCGCCTTGCAGTTCGTCACTGACATCTAACCTCCTTTGGCCACAAGACGTATATAGTTACCTGAGACCTATGCTCTGATTCTACATCCTCTTTCTGCTTTTTCCTCTGCTATTTCCAGCCTTCACTATGCAGGTCATTGTTGCTCTGCTGTGCTAAGTGACAGGAATGAAATGAAAATAAAAGTTGTATAGACTTTATAAAAGAGAGAAAACACCTGGTATTATCACATCCTGCCTAACTCTACCTGCTCTATCAACAATCCATTAAACTGCTAGTAGTCTGAATAGAAGATATAAGACTCTTTTAAAGTGCATTGTCCAGATAAACAAACCCAGAAGTCTATATTTATTTGTTATAAGGAATACAATTCTGCAGTATGATGTAAAGTTAAAAAAAAAAAGGAATTAAAGGAATTTAAGTCAAGCCATGGCAGCAATAGACATATTTATTCAGTAAACCCAAATCACAGATAATCTACCTTTTGAATAACTGCTTTGAGGCACAGAAATGAAGTAATTTAAATGGAAGTAAATGAACCTCAGGTGATGAAAGAAAATATACAAAAGCAAGAAGCAGAGAGAGAAGTTCAGCTAATAAAACTAGCTTTTATAACAGCCGTAAAATAACCATTCTTCAGTGAATCAATATTAAGACTTAGTGTTTATGACAAAGAAATAGTTAACATTTTTAAGTTCAATGCAATGCATAGTCAGTAGCTAATATTGAAACAACAGGGAAAATAGGAAAATAGTTATTTTTGTGAGCATTAGTCTTTTATAATTAGAAATACTAAGAGAGACAATTGAAGTGATTTGCCCAGAACCAAAGATTAAAAAAAAAAAAAAAAAAATCAGTGGCAGAATGAGGGCTAGAAACCAGGACTGTCTGATTTCTACTTTTGTATTCTTTCTCACAGACCTCTCTACTTATCTTTTAATAGAAAAGCTATTATAAAATATTGACGTAGATAGTCACTCCAGCTATCCTTTCAAATGATTCAGCTCTCCATATTCCATGGAGTGCAAACACTTTAATTTGGAGCACTGGCCTAAGGGAATAACCAAAAGAGATCAGAAATAATCTGTCCCCATATTATCTGTCCTGGTGTTTAGTAGTTAAAGATTGGTCTCACAGCTTTCTTTAGCTGCAGTTTGTTCTTTAGATTCCAAGCAGTACCAGAAGTGCCTGTAATGTTCACCAGCGTGTTACATTTACTCCAGTACTGGCCTGGTTTACTCCAATACTGGCCCCGAAGTAAGACGTGTGCCACTGGACACCAAAACATCTAGGCCAGTTTTGTCCTCCTATCTCTGTGTGAGGGTTGTGCAGTGCCCGTTTCCGTGCTCCTTGGGCATCCCCATGGCCGTAGTGATCTCTCTTCTGCAGCAGTCCCTGAGGTTGCTGTCCAGCTCTGAGAGTGTGTGGACTCCCCACCAAAACCAAGCATGAAGTAATGGAAGACAAGGAAGAATGCATGGGGTGGAAGGAGACTTCTTTTACTTACCCAGCTGTGTTGTAGTGTGATAAATCTCACTCTTCGCTCAGGCGACCCATCTTTGTCCAGGGGGTGCTTCGAAAAGCTCTCACTGGCAGCTGGACTGCTAACAGGCACAGCTAAAGGAGACGGAATGGGATGTCTGGCGACAAATGGGCATAATGAACTGCCTCGAGCCTGAGCTAAAAGGTGAGGGAATTTGTCTTGTTGCTCTGAGATGCCCTTCCTGCGCCCGTCAGAGCGGCTTCCCTTGGAGTCCGTGGAAAGACAAGGGCCTCGCAGAGAATCACAGAGCTTAAAGCAGGTGTCTTCGAGGAGCAGGACACCTTCTCTCCCAGCATTTCTCAGCTCCTGCTGTAATCAATCGGAAGAAAGCAGCTGCCTATTAAACTGCTGCGTTTAGACAGGATGAATTCCTACTGAATTTTCTGCTGCATCACAAAAGGCTTCAAAATTTGCAAAAAGTAACCACCTAACTGCTCAGACTGACTGTCTCTATAGTCTGGAGATGCTTATGTCGTAAAGCAGATCCGCCACATTCAACAGCCAGAGCTTCCTCTGTAGCCTTTAATTGGTGAAATTCAGATCTAACTTTGTTTTTTGAACAAATGCATAAAGATCGTGATCATTTTCTCACCTTCTTCCTGGGCTCTCATGGAGTGGCTGAAGTGCCATCACAGATCCCAGGTGAAAAGTAGTCTGCAGCCTGGTTCACAGCTTGCTACTGAAAAATATCAGAAATACTCAGAAAAATATTTCTTCAAACTTCAATAAAAAGTGACCACTCACTGGAGGAGGATGCAAGCGGTGAACATTTGGTCTAGAGCTCTGCACTGGTCTGCTTCATTCTATCTACATCATCTTGCTGCTGGCACCAGCAAAAGAAAAGCATTAAAAATATAAATAAGCCTTGACTTTGCTTGAATTGCTGAATGATTGTTTTTGTTTTTATTCTGCATTTTTAGTGTCATTACCAAACAGGCACAAATTGTATTATGAAATCATCTTGTTCAGTCAATAGTCTCATCAGCTAAAGCTCTTTCCATAAGCAATTTCTTAAAGCTAGAGATTACGATTTTTCCCCCCTCCCTGTTTCTTTAGCTGGTCTGATGGATAAACAGGTTTTAAAATTGAATATATTTTCAAAGCAGACTTAGGAATTTGCATGTTTATTGGTTTTGTTGTTGTTTGTTCTGTGTTTATTTCCTCCTCTTCATTATAAATGAATAGGTTGCTTTTATGTGGTAAACGTGGGTTTTTTATTTTTTGCCTGGCTAGCTCAGCTTCTAGTGTCAGAGAAGAAGAATTTGCAAACTCAGGTTCCCTTTCCAATTGCTTTGTTTTCTGACCTGTTGCATTGTGTATTTTAGAAGTGTTGTTTAACATGGGTAAGAGATTTTTCCCTAAACAGCCTAAACTGTTGAGGCTGAGTTCATATATTTCCCTCCTCCCTTTTAACTAGTGTTTTGTATTTTTTGATGGGGAAAGATGGGAATGAGAAGTATTTCACCTTTTGCATACATATGCTGGCAATGATTTAAAAAATAACAAATGCAAAGGAAAGTTGCATTATGTAGTTCAGTATCTCATGTCCACTTCTTTCTTACTGAGGGTAGAGTGGAAAGTGGCCATGGTAACAATGCTAGTCAGATTAGGAGAAGTAACAGTGGCCCTGAAGTATTTAAATACCTTGGGAAGGTTTTCTTTATGCTAGATTCAAAATCTTTCCAGTGCCTCTGATCTTTTCTGACTTGGTTGTTGAGAAATATGAGAACAGTTGGCTCAGGGACCATCCCTTGAGATACCACTGCGAGGGAAGGTAGCAGCTCAAAATCTTTACCTTGGGATCTACATAAACTTAATATGAAGAATAAATCNTCTGACTTGATTGTTGAGAAATATGAGAATAGTTGGCTCCAATCGTTGGACCATCCCTTGAGATACCACTGAGAGGGAAGGTAGCAGCTCAAAATCTTTACCTTGGGATCTACATAAACTTAATATGAAGAATAAATCGCTGACTTCAGGCCCATTATTGACGGTCAGGATTCACTAAACTGATGTCAAAAGGCCAATTTGACGTCAGATACTGGTGCTTGGAAACTTTAAGATGGAGTTTCTTGGCTTTTGTCTTTATGTGCAGCAGGTGCCATCTGAAGGGACAGTCTCCAAAGGCATGTACATGACCATATATATGCCTTGGTCTCTGATCGTAACAAGAAAAGGAGGCAATAAAGAAGAGACATGTTGAAATGATCAAATATTAAATTCTTTGACACAGTCTGAGAACTGAGTGCCACATGTACACTCTTGCCCTGCATAAGTTGAGGCAACTCACCCAAATGCATCTGGTTTTACTGTATTTGGACTACAAGTTAATCAGCTGAAATCTCATCGAGGCATCTGTTTCTGATGTACATGAAGTAGGGAGCAGTAAGACCCATAGCAATGCTAGAGCCTCAGATTGCCTGTTCCCCATTTTGTCCATGAATGATTGCAAAGAATCTTTGTTGTTAGGGCTTATATCCAAATATTCAGGGCTTTCCTAGACCATACTGCATTGCAGGGTTTTTTTAATAGCTACAGTATCATTTTCTCTACTTTCAAACTTTTCTTCAGTGGTCAAATAAGGTTTTTTCCTTAAGACTCTGTTACCTCCACTGAGCTGAGCTGATATTTTTTTTCTGAAGGAATGCAAAGGTATTTACAGACCTCAGATAGTCAAATCACACTGCTCTCCAGAGTGAGAGTAGAAGAATTAAAGGCTTTATTGCTTGATCGTCTACACAAGGGTTTTTCGAAAATAACTATCCATGGCCATTTAACTTCACCTGAAATAGCGACTATTTAAAAGAACACATCCACATTACATGATAGTGTATGGACAGTGAGTGGAGAATAATATTCCAAAATTGTACTGCAGGGAAAATCACATGGGCAGAACATTGTTGTCTGCGTTAGAATTTGCTTCGGTTATCAGTTATTAGTTTTTAATACCAGAAGCTTTATACATGCCCACACACACACCTATCCGCAGAAATATCTGTACTGCATTTTGAGTCATTGCTTTTGTCATTCCAGAACAAAATAATGCATTTGTTCCAAATTGTGACTCTCTGCAGAAATAGCCACAAGGCTTCCTTAATACTCCCATTCCTACCCAGGAAGTTTGGCTAATTCTACAAGTAGAGTAAACATTGGGAAGCTATTGAAAGTTTGCTCATATCTGCTGAGAAATTAATAGAGGGGAAAGTGGGGAATAGATTTTCCTTTTAACAAAGCCAAGACTGAACAAAGAGAATAAACACAGTTGCTGCTGTTCCCCGGCTCTTTTAAAATGCAATGAATTCAACCCTGACAAATGTACAGAAACCTGAAAAAAATACTGTCAAAAAAGCCATTAGAGTAAAATATTTAACAGATCATTTCAGTTGCACTGTAGGAAATCTTTATATGCACCTCTTGTCTCATATTACTAGCAATATTATGCCTTTGTTTGTGTATGATGTAGTTTTCAGGCTTTTTAGGGTATTTTTTTATTCTTACTTGGGAATTTATGATATGTGAATTAGAATAGTGTCATTTTGAGTTCTTTTCCTCATTATTGTATAGAAGAGTCCTGGAAGAGCAGTGTATCTCTTGCTTATTATATGCTATGCCTATAGAAATTAAATTATGATGTTTAGTAAATTATTAAAACCATGACATTTTAAGGAATTAAGGATTCTCTCTTGCATTAGGAAACTTGCCAGGACCCTCAAATGATTGTAGGTGTCCAACCACTGATTCCACTGGCAAGACAGACTAGAGGGGTTTAACTACCTTCAAGGAGTATCAACCCCACAGGCTCTTTAGAATATTTAAAATTTTAATCAGAATTATTTGAGGATGTTATTTTAGAGGTTTAAGTTCCTCTGAACGGAGACAATTTCACCTACACTCTTTTGTGTTTCTGGATTATATGTGTAAATTCCAGTTCACAAATAAGCATAAATATTCCAGTTCATAAATATTTTGCTAATATAGAGGGTCTGCAGGTGCAAAAAGTATTCAGAAATATTTCGAAAAGGACAGACATTTTTATCATTTTTAAAAATTTGCTTTTTTTTTTCAAATTCGTGTGATATTTTCTAAGTCAAACAATTTTGTTTCTCTGAAATGACACCTTGTTTAAAAATCCCTGCAATTTCATTTTTTAAATAAATGAAGATTCACAATAGGACAATTTTCCTGCAGATCTAATAAAAGTACTGCAGCCAACCAAAAAAAGGGGCACGTGGGAGGAAGAAGTGGCTGGCCAGTTGTATTAATTAGCTTATTATTTCTGAACAGAGAACTACCAGAGTTTGCAAATCCCTGCTCACTAATGTCGCTTCCAAGGAACGTAGGCCTGCTTGTTAAGTTGTATTTGAGGTAGCTTCCTACATGCTAGCACAACGCTAATAATAGTACAGCTAAAAGACTATGAAGTTCAGCCTGGGCTGTAAAACGTACCCAGGATCCTAGGCAAATATATAGACTTTTAGCCAATACTGACTTTCATGAACTGTATTTATTGCTACTGCTACTCCTGCTTATGTTGTTGAAGTTCAGTTTCTCCGAGACTATCTCAGTACAAGCTTCTCTCTGACTTTTGAGTTATAATGCTGATTTACCTGCTAGAAAAAAATGTATTTGCAGATCTGAGTTTTATTCCTATTAACATTAAATCCCTGATAATTATTTCCAGTACTTGTTCTGAGGCTTAAATAAGACATTGGATCCTGCAACAGTTGAAAGCTTTGGTGTGTTTGCATTAGAGTCAAGCAGCATAACCTGTAGCTTGACATGAAATCAGTGTAAATCAGTTGTCTTCAACAGAGAAGTTTTAGGTGATTTCTCTCTTAGTGCTCCCTAGAATAACTCAAATGCTTGGTAATTTATAGGTGTTTTCTATCCTGACCTTCTCTCCTTCTGTCTGTTAAGGAAACAGTTGCTTACTTGGGATAGCCTCACAAGTTTGGTAAAGGTTAGTCCATCCATTAAAAGAATAAGAATGGCGATATGACCTGCCTGTGCCAATGTAAAGTACTGCAGATTCACTGCGTTGAACATAAAAATGAGTGTAGCTGAACAGCTATCGGTAACTAACTGCTCACTGGCTAATATAACTGCTCTTCCAGCTTGTGCAAATTATCCGTGAGTGGACATGTTTTCCTAAGGATGTTAGCCACAAAGAAAGAGGGAAAATAAACCTTGCCAGTAAAAATGAAATCACAGTCTTTCTACGGAGACCAAGAAAGGATTTCATTCTCGCTTTTCAGAAAGTCTTGCAGTTTGATGTATGGTAGTAAAACAGTAGATGATTTCGGAGCAAGTGGGAAAATATAAGAGAAAACAAAACAAATAAAAAAGCATGTTTAAGTAAAATTCCTATTTCTCTGACATTCTCTGACATTTCCAGTTTCACTGCCCCCGGCCACAGTAACTACAGTCACGTAGCAGTGGAAAGGAATTTCCCTCCTGTGCAAAATGCGTTTGGAGCTGGGAAGGCCTAAGTGCTCCCAATCTCCCTAGGAAGAGAGGAAAACACTGTATCTTAAATTGAAAAGAAGAGGAAAGATAGGATGAAATAACAGCCTAATCAGGAGTTGAGTTTGAGGCATCTACAAGGATAATGTAGATATGTGGAAGGAGGTCTTAGGGGAGCTCCACGATGCAGGATGAACCAGTGGAGGTGGGTGGTGCAGGTAGGAACCGCCAATAACAGACGAGGGCTCAAGTACTGCCATAAATCCCGGTGGCTTGAAGTCTTCATCCCTAACTTGAAATGTGGTTTTCATGGGAGTAATATTCGTAATATTAATGGTAATGGAACACATACAAACTAATGAAAGATTTATGCTTACGTTAAAGACTGGGTCTTTCAGCAAAGAAAATTATTTTCATTTCTCATAAAAGGCCAGAAAGAATTACCACAACAGGAGGACAGACTATTACCCTGAATAGGTATGATTGCTTAAGTGCAAGGTGAAAAGACTTGGGAAATAGAGCTGTTTGTTTATGCCCACAACAGTGCATATTTCTGCACTTTGCCTGCTGCCAGTAAAGCGTAACTTTGCTCTTGAATTTCATGCTTAATCTTGTGAGTTTTTATCATTTTATTCGTTGAGAATGTGCAACAATTACAGGCATTACCTTGAAGGGCCAGAACACCACAGACATATTCTTGGTTACAGCTTAATAGTTCCATGAGTGGATATTAAATTTGCTATGATCAACTGTGATTTTTTATGGGTGCTTCTGAGAAGTCGCTTGCCAGAAGCATTGCCCTTAGAGTCTGCCTTTATTTAGCCACCATACTATTATTGCATTATTTGTTCTATGCACTTAGCTTGACGGGGTAACCTGACACAGGCCAGCACTGAAACGGTGTGAAGGTTAAGTGTAGGAAAAAGAGCTTGTGATCTGGTGAAAATGGCAGTGGATAAAACAGTGAGAGGGTAGCAAAGCAGCACTTGTCATTTGTATTCCAAAGCATAAAATGTTCTACTCTCAGAGGAGAGAAACCAGTGAACAACGCTTATAAATTAATTAATGTTTCACAGACTCCTAATTTTATATCTTTTGCATTAAATAGTCATGGAATGAAATACATAAACAGTACTTTTGCAGAAGATAGAGACCCACTTTTCTCCGTTTCCAGGTGAGTGGCTATCATGAGAACATGGGAGTCAGGCTCTGCTGCACTCTCTCCTATTCCCCTCAGCCTATAAAGCAATGTAGAATAGGTTTTTACAGGAGAAATTGAAAATGCCAGCTCACATTACCCAGCTGATTAGTGGTTATTGCACTCTCAAGAAGAGTGGACTTGCATCTCGGGAAGAAGTAAGAGTTAAGCCCAGGTGCCCTCCTTTCCAGCTGCAAGGGGTGGCTGCAGTGTCAGTGGGTATCAGGCACTTTAAACAGTGTCAGGCACTTTAAACAGTGCAAAAAATCACCTAATTTCTAAAATTTCTGTTTGCTAGAGGAATCATACTATCAAACTGTCTACGTAGTATCATAGTTACGGTATCTACTAGAGTAATAGGTCAGATATGGGAAATGTTTATACTGACTCGGCATGCTAGGCGTTCTTGAATTATTCTCCACGGCTTTAGAGACTGCTTGTAATAATCTACATAACATACATAAAACCAAAACCCAAAACCACCACCAACAAAAACAAAAACCACCCCAAATACCCAAAGCACTGCAACACAATTATTGTTAACAGCTTGTTTTATAGCAAGCATGTGTTGGTCCCAGTTAAATGCTCCTGCATTGGGTAGACACAATACCATGGAGCAGTTCCTGTTTAGCAAGGCAAAAATAAACTAGATAGATCAAAAAGCAAACATCTTGGTACAGCTCCTAGCAGGTGTGGGAGAAAAACGGGCAATGAACAGAGACCCTCTGAGTCTCAGGGCAGGAGACTGGACTTCATCTGCATTTGCAGAGCCATGTCGCAGGCTGGGACATTAAGACATTAATCATGATTAGCCTCTTCAGAAATGACTGTCAAGAAAGCAGCTCCAATAATGTTAACTTTCCACTGCCTCCCCTGTTTCCAGTGGTAGCCTTTTGTAATAGGTGTATCCATTGCTTTGAGAGGCAGCTCTGTCAGGCAGCTGTTGTTTTACCCAGAGAAAGGACCGTTCTTGTAGAGTAATAATTTGTTTACCGTTACCCATAACATTTTATGATCACTTTCATAAAACTCCCACTTTCTGGCAGCCATTCTTACCCAATAAAGTATGTAAGGGAGCGAAGGAGAAGAAAGAATGTTTCTTCTAGCCATCACCGGAGCCCTTGGGATGGAGTAAAGACTTCAGGACGGGGACAGACTCAGCAGCAGGTGGAAGTTCATTTCCACAATTTTGCCTGTAGCAGTTTTATTTACTCTGATTTATTTCAATCTACTTAAATTTCCTGATCTCTGGAGAAGTATCTCAGCCTCTTTTTTCCTCTGTATTCTGTTTTTCAGTTTTAAGTTATTGTGGAAGTCAAAGATGGAGGGGAAAAAAAAAGTCCAGTCTCTGACAAGTCTTTCCAAGGTGGTTTAAGACTTTTCTGCCCCATCCCTCCTCCTCCACACTATGTACAAGGTTTGACATAATCCAGACGGAGCCTGTACGTCACCACTCACTGTTTGACAGCCTGCCCTCTGAGTTCAACTCTATTTTATCAGCAGTTGAAGCTAGAGAAATAAGGCTGATATGTCTCCCATTTGCCTTCTGATTCTGCTCGGGAGGTGATCCTGTCTGGCAGGAGAGGGAGCACAATAACACGTTAAATCACCCTGAGAGCCAAACACAGGTTGCCTGTCTGAGATCTCAGATCCCTCTCTCTAGCTCCTGCCACACAGCAACTTTCTGGTATTTTAGAATTTTCTTGTTTCTCCTACATCCCTCAGGGAGGCTAATTTCATGGCTCAGTGCATCTCCACTGTCCAGATTATTGTTTTCTGCTTCTGGATACTCAGCCTGAATTTTCCTCTTAAACTAACCCCATTTGTTACTTGCATGATTAAACTAAGTGGATGAGCCTGTGAATATGAGGTACTTGAAAACCCTCCAGTTTTGGAGAGTGTGGGTTTGCAATCTGCATTTGACTTGGAGAATGTTTTTTGCTTTTAAAGTTCTCTCACATTATGGTAATGAATCATAAAAGTTAAAAATAATTGAAATCTATATATATATGTATGAGCATCTAGTAAGGTAAAAGAAATCATGCACAGCTCATTGCGGAGGTGAATTGGGAATCCCTAGAATAAATGTTTTCACATTTGTATTATAGGCCATCTTCTGGCATTTCAGTGACAGCACAGAGGAGTTGAAACCCTGTGTTCTTAAACAAGATCATATATTAGCTACCACGTAGTCTGTAATTAGCTACCACAGAAAGAATTTAAGTGTAGAAAAATCTGCTATTTACTGCACTCAGCTATTAGAAGTATCCAACACCTATTCATTATGATTTCTACTCGGTGTCCCATAATCTGCTCTTTAATTGGATGGATGGAAAAGCCAAAAAAAAAGCCTTCTGCTAACCCCTGACATAAGGTTCAACAGGGTCTGCTTGAGAAAATATAATATAAAAAAATTAAGTAAATGATTTTATGACCATGTTTCTGAAATTAAAAGTGAGTAATCATGGAAAAGAGGGTAATAAGACAGCATTCTTTTATATTTATGTCCTGAAGAGGGTCTTCTCTAAGTGGGGAGTTCTTTGGGGTTCAGTGTGGTTTAGACTTGCAGGTTGGTGGTTCCTCACAGGAGTTACTAATGAATTCCTCCTACATACTCAGTTTTTCTCATAGATCCTGTAGGAACTCATTATAATGTCAGATATCATGGAGGTACCATGTAAGCAATGGACCTAATGAAGGTTAATAAGCTCAATTTTATAAATGAGCATTTTTCAGGGCGTCTGTAATTTTTCTACATTTAGCCATCTCATTTTTTAAAATGCCAGAAAAGCAGTTTTAAAAATTGTAAATTAATCTTACTACCTGTATGAAGACCATTGATACCACAGAGAAGCAGGACTAATTTAGACCTTAATTGAACTTAAAAAATAATTAGTTTTCCAGTGATGCTCGGTATGAATATTCTGCCCTTAATTTAGTAAGGTTGAAATCCAGGTGAAATCTTCATGCATTCAAATATACTCCAGTTGTGAATAGACAAGTTAGGAATATTTGTTCTTATTTGTTCTTATTTGTGTTGTGTCAGCAAACTGTGGTATACAAGTGATATGAGCACAGAAGTTATGTCTTGAAGGATTTAGTAGTTGGGCCCTAATCCATAAGCATACATTAGAATGTACTTATGTCCTTATGAAACCAAAATCCTTGAATATATGTTTTTTCAATGGGATATAGTCTATTTATCCAGTGGGATGGCAGGACAGAAGTGCTGTGACATTGTCATTGGGTTTCCTACTGATGTCCATGCTCCTACTTATGTCCAGAGGTGCTTCTGATTAGGGATGTCTTGAAATTTATAAATATTTCTAAAAATTAATGTGGCTTTGATAATTAGTCAAAATAGGTAACCATTTTTTCCCAAGGTTGACAGGTTCACAAATGTTGTGTGCTAAGTTCTAAATTTCCTCTGACAGAGAATGAAAACAGTATTTCCTAAAAGCTCCAGTCTAGCTTTTTTTTTAATTTGCTCTGTTTTCCTTCATGTTTCTACTAAGTGAAAAATAAATGTGTTTTCTTCAGAAGTTACATGTCTACAAGTAAACTTCTTCCCTTGCAAGTTACGTAAGAGGCCATTTCTCCTATTTTACCTGCATGAATAATATCTAACCTTCCACAAAAACTCATAAACTGTTTTTTTGCAAGACCAAATCCAAGCAGTAGAATGTAATATAAGGATTTCACTTAATAAGACACTATGCATTTTTTTTAGGCCTCTTTTTTGCATGCTTATAAAATAATAAAATGAGATATACAAAGTAAAAAAGGTTAAGAACAATAAAACAGATACTGAGATAACAAGGCCTCATTCTTCCAAGAATAAAACAGGAATATTTTTCTCCTGATATTAGTATTTTGTGTTGATGTTACTTTAAATCTTTTTTAAATACTATTCCAATTTGGTGTTATTTGTCAAATATTATTAGCCACACTTCCATTAGAAATGAAATTAAATCAAGATACCAAACAAACTAAGCATCAGTCAAAAGTCGATGTAAAGATGAACACTGAATCTACAGAAAAAATGTCTTTTACATTTAAATAAACTAAAAAATTTTATGTTCTCATAGGTACATTCCGTATAATTCCAAAATAAAAGGCATAACCATTCAAATTTTGCACAACGTGTGTAGGAGGTGCAGACCAGGGCTCGTGAAAGAAGGAAAGAGAAGCTGAGGCTGTCACCAGGGCAGTGCAGGGGCAGAGCCTTGCAGATCCGCGCCAGCCACATGCCGCTGTCCCCGCACGCCCTGGAGTGACAGCAGTGTGCGAGGCACCTTCTCACTTCAGTCATTCCCTCCTTAACTGCTCGGCCTCCCAGTGCTGATAGTTTGGTCTTCAGAAGACAACAATTCCCTGTTGTGGCTCTCAGATTTTCTCCCACACGTATCTGAACATTTGCAAGGCCACTTCATGCCACGCGGGGCCTCATCAAGGTTACGGTGTGAGCGCGATCACATTCGCTCTGCCTCATTCTCACGGAGAGCCACAGTTATACCTCCTTTCCTCACCATTTGACAACTTCATTTAAAATCTTGGCTTCATTGCAAGTCCATGGCAAGATTCCCACTGGATATTGAGAGAATATTTTGTCACTACTGATTACAGAATTGTTAGGTGATGGAGAAGGAGAGTTAATCTTAGCCTAGTGCTGCAGCAATCCATGCAATGCCAGATTGGCTTGTGCCCAGGCTAGAGACCATTGCCTCCTTCTGGGGACTGGAATAATTGGCGTGTGAAAACTTTGCAATGGAGCCTTTCACATGTCAAAGGAAATGTCAATTCACAGTAACTCCTGTGGTGAGAAACAAGCCATCTAGGAAATCTCCACAGAGCCAGAGAATTAGTAGAAAATCTACCTCTTACTCAACCCATTGCACACTTTGTTCGGTGAGTTTGCTGGCTGTAGGCACAATGTGTAGGAGACTTTTTGTTCTTGATTTGCAGCAAGAGAGATAACTCCTAATTCGCTGATGCCTGAGGAGCAGAAAACAGAATTCAGGTGTCTTTAAATAAAGGCGGATGTCAATTATCAACAGTATATCACTTTGCAGAGGCTGCCTAAGCTGCTTTTCTCTATTTGTGTAGCTGGAATTAGAGCAATTGTGGCCATCCTGTCATTGTCTACGAAGCAGTTTCTTCATTTATTTTAAAATAAATGAATTACAAGCAAAGATAAATATTCAAAATAAAGTATAAAATTCCTCAGTGTTCATCCCACTGTAATGCAAAATTTATGCAGTAGAAAGAAAATAATCCTCTTAGGATCAGCATAAGAGTTTCTTTTCCTTTCTCCGTGAACTTGTATATACCCTTACTCCTTGGCATAGCTTTTTAATCCTGTCTAATGATCACAAGGCTCAGGAAAAAAAAAAGTGAGAGGACAACTTAAACTCCATCACTCTGTCAGAAGCACAGCCAAGTACATTTGATTTCAAATCCTAGCACAAGGCCACTCTTGGATCTGAAACTGGCCTTAGCTTGAAAAACTCTTTTCAAGTTACATCTTAGGAGAAATAACTGTAGCTACAGTAGATATTAATGCAAGAAAATCATTTCCTCATTTTATGGACTGCTTGTTTGTTATAAGGGAATTCTCCTTCCTTCCTGTCTATCCCATGGGGTTTAGATTTACAGCGGATCAGGACAAACGAAGATACGAAACTGCAGTTAACAGTGTTTTAGTAGCCTCCTCTTGTCTTCACCCAGTAGATCACACCTAAGATTTGAGCTGATGCTCTCAAAACTGTGGGACATCCGAGGTTTTCAATACAGAACTGAAATCTAGAATGCATGTCAATGGTATTTGTTTCATTTATTTAATTTAAAGGTTAGTATGCATGGCTGAAAGTGCATCACTAAATACAGAACAGTAAACATAATGAATGCACCATATCTGTGTGAGATGGCATAACTTTCTAATGACAGAAAGACATGCTTCTCTGTACTGAGAAACTAAGTTACTGTAAAGGATAAAGAGGAGCTGCAGGAATTTATTTACAAGTCAGAAATATGTGTAATCCCAAGAAACAAAATGTTAATAATTAGACATGAGATAATTAATGATAATATTTAAAGATTTAATAAGTATAAACAGAAAGAAAATACAAACCAGCAAATAATTAAAAATAAAATATATTGCTTGGAAACTATATAAATTTTAATTTACTAAGTGTTGAATATGCAGAGCAATGGCATTTACAATTCTTTGTGGAGATCGATGGTCTATTTGCTCTGTATTATCAAAATGATTTAATTAAGAATTGAGAGTCTCGTGCTTCACATGTGAATCAACAATATATTTAGCTTTAGGGCTTAAGTGTTTGGATGTACAAGAGCTCATAAAGGAAGACTTATTGCATTGGTGACAGTTTCACGTGGAAGTACTATTAAAATAGGTGACATTCAGCTGCTCTTCTACCTGGAAAACCATTTGTTCATCTTGCTTCAGACCTAACAGTAACTTCTACCTGATTTCCCCCTGACATTTACCGAGGCTTTAAAATTAATATGAAGACATGTAGTCCATTATAGCTCTTGTTAATCATAACTGCAACATTCAAGAGTTTTCATTCCAAATTCATGTGGAAAAAATATTAAAATCTTACTTGACTTCAAATAAAAACCTGCTTCGCTAAGAACTGTGATCATTCCTGCCCTTACTCAATGCATATAAAGAAGCAGTGAAAAACCCACAAGGCAGAAGCTCAACTGACACAAGTCGACACTGGTCTTTGGATTTCCCTTGGCTTAAGATAGAACCTCACTTTTCTGATGGAATTGCTAGGAACTGGGCGACTCTTCCACAGAACTGGCCAAGGTTTCCTTTTCAAACTAATTTTATTTCAAACTCACGTCAAAGATTACATTCAATTCCTGGTGTTCTGTAGTCAGTGATAGAGTCAGTCCTATAAAAGCAATGAGGAAAGAACTTACTGGAAAAGACAGACTCAGTTCTAGTAAACTGAAAGCTGTGTTGTTTAGGTAGAAAGAACAAATGTCTAATCTAAGCATCAAAATTATGTGAAACTTTAGCCATCTGTTTAGGAACACTCAGTCCCACCTGAGGCAGCCACAGGCTTCAGTTGGAGCTGCTCCAATCCAAGTTTCTTTCCCACTCATGGACTAGAAAATATCCATAACCTTATGAAGAACTTTTCATTTTCTTTTGTTTATGGAAGAAAAGAGATCTTTGAAAAAAAAAGATCTTTGAAAAGAACCTTTGAATATTTGTTTAAACAACAGTTGGTATAAAGTGTTAGTTATTAAATGCTTGCTGGGCTTAGTAAAACACAGATCTCTCAGAATTAAGTAGCTATGCCACTAGCAAAAAGACATATTGAATAATAAAATGCTCAGTATGCCTGGCATTGTTTTGTGTAACTCTAAATTTATTTATAGATTTTGACTTTATAATAGGCTTCAGTGTATCTCTACTTTATGGTTTGCCAATGCACCCAGAGGGGAAGTTCATTCTAATCAAGTTTAGTATCACAAGAATAAGCACGGGCAAAAATCAACAAACCTCTGGCATTGTAAACATTGTAAAAAGACAGATGATTATGTTGCTAAGTTGCTCCTACCTTGAAACTAATCCTCCCTGCTTGAGCTGCTGCGTGTGCATTGCCTGTGCCTGTGCTGCAGTGCCCGTCGGGGCGGGCGATGCTGCGTCGGGCTGCGAGGTTGGCTCTGTGCTGTGGTCCCCTCTGGAGTCGCTCATGACGAGACAGGCCATGAAGTTCTGGAAAATAAACCACCCTTCTGCTTTAGCTCATCAAAACCTGTCGCAAGGAATCCTTCTTATAGTCAAGGATGGGGATGCCGGGTTAGTGTGTGCCTTTAATGTCACTTTAAACTGGTTATCGCTGTTCCATGGGAGAAAACCATTTAACCCTCCGCAGGCTTTCCCAAGGTATGACACCTTTATAAATTGTCCTCCCCGGGAGCTTCTGTTTGCTCCTATTTAGCAGTGGCTGGGATGTGTGCACAGGTGGCTGCTTTTCTCCTTGCCATATGTCTGTGCTGCGAGAAGCTGCACTGGTGCCGCAGGGCCCCGAGGAAGGGAGAGTCTCTGAACTGCCGGGATCTGCACCCCGGCGTCCGGCTGAGGCTCTCTGGTTACTGAGGATTTGTGTATTCCCAGGAGGTGATTATATTCAGGACACACAAACAACAGGCCTAGGAAACCATGCGAAGCAAATTGTAACTAGGTCAGGCCTTAATTATAGAGATCCTTGGTAATATTTTTTATTCCAAGGAAGATCTCTTTTATAGAAAGATAATTCCTCAGAATAAAAAGGAAAGCCTTTTGGAGTGGCTGGATTTCTGATTTTCAAAACAGCTAGAAATGCAAAGAGCAAATACTTGCTGCAAAAATATTGGTTTTAATAAAAACCCATTTTCCATCAAAAAGCCTGAGAGAAGAAGTTTACCAGGACTCATAATTAGTTCTCCGTGTTTTCTCATCTCCCATATCCTATTTGTTTTATGCTCGCTGTACCATATTCCCTCATCTGAGTGACAGCCATTATTAAATACCATGGGAGTGTGACTACTCCCTGTCTATCCAGCCAAGACAATCAACCCTAATGATTCTTCTACCTTTTCTGAGAGGAAAGTCTCCGTCTGTTCTGACAATTTCCCCAAGTATTCTGTGCAAATGCAGACAAATAGCTATGCAGTAGCAGGATGACAAATGAACAGGGGCTGATTTAGGCAAATTTGCAAAACTTCTTTTTATTCACCGTTCTTAGGCTTCCCTTTATTGTTTTCTACCTGATGTAAAGCAACTCTAGCCAAAAGCTGCCAGGTAACTAAACTCATATAACACAGGTTAGGCCATGATTTATACTGGAGAATCTTGCAGTACTTGATCTTTAGCTTCATGCATTACTGTACAATGATGATCTCTTAAACTCTCATCAATTAAAATCTCATATAAACAACACAGAGGACACAGGCACATAAACAGCTTTTAGTTACCTGCAACCAAAGTTAGTCCTAAAAGAACAAAGTTTTTCATCAGAATTTGTTTTCAAAAGATGGCAATTAACTCTCTATATGAGGACACTCAGTCACAAATAGTGACAAGGCCAAACTGCTGTCTAGATGCCATTCTACCATTTAATTTCCAGTGGCTGCAAATTTCTCAGCTGAGAATCCATCTCAACCATTGTTAAACTTGATCTATGAAGCAGATTCCATTAAAAGGACTCAACTGGCTAAGGAGAAAAGGGGAACTAGAATGATGCTGGAAAGGTCTCAATGATTTTGCTTCGCAAAACAGAGAATCTGCACCTCTGCCTTTAGGGGGTTTGTGGTGGTGTAACTCCTTTGAGGCCTCTTGATACCTGGTCATAAGAAAAACTAGCAGCAACTCTCCTTAGGTGCATTAATTGAATTTAGTATTTCACTTTTGTGGCCCAAAAAAGTAATTGGTGTAAGGAATGGCACAAAAAGCNCTCTTGATATCTGGTCATAAGAAAAATTAGCAGCAACTCTCCTTAGGTGCATTGAATTTAGTATTTCACTTTTGTGGCCCAAAAAAGTAATTGGTGTAAGGAATGGCACAAAAAGCATAAACTATAAAAAGGGTGAGTTTGATTCTGTCATCTTCATGACCATAATCTTTAAGCCTTAAAAAGTTGCAGCTGGCTGTATTTCACTCTGTGTTCAGTATTGATGAAGCAGTAAAAAGCAGGTATTAACATCAAAGAACCAATATTCGAATAATTGTTAGCTGTGTGGGAGGCAGCTGGGCTGCAGTCAAAAGTACATAAATTTGAGAACAGCATGCAAGCCTGAATCTATGGAGAGCTGTCAGAAAGGGCAGGTTAGAAAAAAAAAAAATCATGTAGTATAAATGATCCGAAGCTATTATTATTTCCAGTGATTTATCTGGTGTTAAAACTGCTTAGTTCTTTACAGACAGGTCTGAAGCTACATTAAGAAATCAAAGGGTGAAGAGACTTGCACAGTGCTTAATAAGGCAGACATCACCGCCTAAGCAAACTCAGCGGGAATCTGTTTTGCTCATCCCTTGCTTTTCAGTTTAGGTCATGAGGTGCCCAAGCCTCCGAAGGGGCACCCGACTTTGTAATCCGGGCTCTCTGCAAGCGCGTGGTAATTGAGCCGTGTTAAAATAACCGCTTCTGTCCGCTGGGCTGAGCAGCGAAGGTGCCTCTCTGAGCGTACGTGGCTGCGAACTAGAGCAGATGAAATGTGGGCACATGTTACTGCTTCCCGCTGCCTTGCAGCGAGCTGGGGAACTGAACCTGAATCCTCCGCGTCCCAAGTCACCACCCTGTCACTAGGGAATACCTCCCTGAATGCCTTTGCATTGCAGACAGAAAAACAAGTGTTTCCTTGTCCTGCGTGTCCAAAGCAAGCAACGACTGTGCCTCACAATATTTCTCTATAAATCTAGTTTTCCTGAGTTTGTGTTTATATGCCAGAACTAGAGGCATTCACTTCAACAGCCATAGCCTGGCATTCTAGAAAGAGCTTGCTGCAGTTTGGCAGTCATGCCCAATTCCTTGATTTCCCAGCGGTGCTGAATTCCCAGAGAGGATCTGGGAACAATTTCTATCCCATCACAGAACAAAGCAGAAGCCAGGACTTCCCAGGAAGTGCGGGAGGGCGATGGACCACACGTGGTGGTGGAGGTCGCCTTCCTGATTCCCCAGGCAAGCGAAAGCTGAGGTTTGGACCGTGGGGATTTCAAAACCATTTCATTGGGGCTGTTATTTGTCAGGCACATTTCGCTTTGTGCAGCAGTACAGTTCATTTCACGCTGTAGTTTACATATGCTGCAAGGCCCACATTACAGCACATTATCTCTCCAGCTAGTATGAAGCATCATGAGCTTTGAATAAATGTTCACTTGAAGGGCCCCCCCATAATTCACCGAAAGATTCAGCTGTCATGTCCGAGACGGACAATTCCTCAGCCTACAGCCTCATTTACAATAGCAATTCTAGCTTGGATATGGACACTTAATCTTTTCTTTTCATTATTATTATTCTTTCTGAACAGTAGTAATTTCTGGGTTGAGGATACACCATGTCAATCTCTTATTTTCTCAAAGGCTGAGTAATTTATTAAGGTTGTATCTTGTTTGTAGGAACTGCTGATATTTGGCTGGTTAGAAAAGACCTTTCTAGCTCAGTATTAGACCTTCATTAAATGACACTAGAAAAAAAATACAAGTATATATAAATCATTTCCTGCTACATATTCAACTGATAGAGGATAACAAAAAGAAAGAAAAGTGCATAGTGTGATGGTGTGATGAAATATGCACATTCATAGTGTATTTTAATCTTTATTAAAAAAAAAAAAAGATTTATGGGCTTGATTTCTAAGACCATGGACAGCCAAACCGGATAGCCTGGGGCAAGCCAAGCTATTCCAGTTTAAAAGAGCTGCTTATATGACTTGAAATCCCTGAACTGTGAGGTAATCTTACCACAAAGTACAAAATTTACACACATGATTTGAGGTTTACCTCATCTCTCTTCAGATAGATACAAAACCCCTTGACCTTCAAGTGCACAGACTTCTTACAAATACTGTTCGCTCCAGTTTTTATGCTTCAAACTTTTTATCACCATAAAAAACGACATGGCAGCCGTAATAGAACTCTTCTTCCACATGCAACCTACCTCCCTGGGAAAGGCTGCACCTCTTGCCTTTTGCCAATTNTGCTTCAAATTTTTTATCACCATTTGGGCATGGCAGCCGTAAAAGAACTCTTCTTCCACATGCAACCTACCTCCCTGGGAAAGGCTGCACCTCTTGCCTTTTGCCAATTGAAATGCTCATATAATCATAATCTAACTCTCTTCATGCAAAATGGGTTGAAATTGCCTTTTTTTTTTTCCAAGTGCCTAAGAGCGAGTAAGGGATCACAACCTAATACAGACTATTAGAATATTATTTCTAATATTCTAAGTTGGGGTAGAAGTGAAAAAGACTCTTCCTATTGACCATGCAACTATTTATATTTGAGGAGCACTGTAAGATAGCACTGATGGGAGGAAGCCATGTAACTTTAGTTCCCTCTGCTTGTGAAGCTCTGACACCAGATTAAATAGAGTAAAAGTTAAAGAGAAGGGACTTTGGGTAAATCATACACGTGGGAACCTTTGATTACTATGAATAACATATATATATATATACTAGATATAGGTAATATTAATTTTCTGTACTTTACAAGAAAAGTAACCATAGCTTAGCAGACTTGGTTGGTTTTCCTTGAGTGACTGCTCATTTTAAATGCTTTCACTCCAGCTGCTCACTGGAAGACCTCTCTTTTAAGGCATTTGACCAACTGGTCATTAGCATAGGCTGCAAACCAGTGAGGAAAGAAAAGCACATTTTTAAAAAAAAAAGGATAAGGATTTAGACGAGCAGGATTGATGTCTCCTAGATGCATAAGCAGAGAGGGAAATTAACAGTTGCCAAAGAAGAGGAGGGAAGACTGTGGAAAGCTGTGCCCTTCCTGCCATGCGAGGGGAAGGAAAGGGGAGAAGGGCCAAGCTCGTCACTGACATTCTTTCTACTTCTCCTCTTCTATCTTATTTTATATGTGTCTCTCATCCTCATCCCTATGTGATATGGTAGAAATATAATATAAAGTGCAAAAGCCACAATCTCCACCATACCTGCTGAGCTTATAGTAAACACAGCAGATGGAAAGTGGGCATGATGATTGCACCAAAGTGCCTCCTTGCAGCCAGCTTTTTGAACCTCCGAGGCTGGAGCTTTCTGAAGGTGACGCTGGGAACCATTCTGGTACTCGTGTGTACCTTAGGCTAAACGCAGTTTGGTATTCCCAAAGTGGCTATTCCTAGGGCAAAGCTAGGTACACATGAACGCATTTCAGCTCTGCTTGCAACGCAGCAGCCTCTGCAGATTGTGTGGCTGCAATAAGGCTCTAAAACAGAGAAACAGATCTGGAAAAGAGGCCTGACAGATGCAATAGCTCCAGCAGGAGCCCAAGAGGGCTTCTTAATTAAAGAGGGGGTGGCGAGGGCACAGGCTGCGGCTCGCAGCGTGGGGCAGGGACACGCGCCGGAGATGGCACTTTGCGAAAATGAAAGGGACTCGTCTGGCAGAGCTGCCTGCCTGGTTTTAAGGGGCGATTATCTAGCTGGCAAAGGCTCCCGTCAGCCAAACTCCTCAGCGCTCAGCCAAAGCATCCCCGCTCCCCGGAGGGAGCGCAGCGTGGGATAAAACACGAGCTGCTTTTGCACGTGGGTGGGACGGCAACCCAGCTGCATGTGGGACCACGGCTTACCTGTCGCAGCCAACTGCTCCCGAGCACCAAAGTGAGCAAGGAACTCTAAGGGAGGATAACTTGAGGCATAAGTAAGCTCTGTTGTGCCCTGACTGGCAGCAACAAGAGAAGAGGCCAGGCTGCCTTTTGAGCATTGCCTGGCTGCTTTGTATACATGGAACAGCACAAGACGCAGGCAGCGCTCATTTAAACCCTGCTGATGGCTTTCAACCGCTGAGAGAGCAAAACAGTTAAAGACAGACACTGGGGAGGTAACAACTTAATGAAAGAGCCATGTGTGGAGCGAACAGTTGTCGCAGCCCTTTTGAAAACCTTTTTTTGTGGTTAAACTCATTTCTAAAGAAATCTTTTTTTTTTTTATTGTCTCTCTTGGTTCCCCCGCTCTCCCTTGTGAAGCTATGATGATAAAGAAAGGGCTTTAAAAAGTCAGGTCAAGAGCAATGTGTTTGTTCCTCTTAAGGAACAACTTTGCAGAATGTACTGGGCAACCTCTCTTTGTGCGACTGCTGCTGCTCACATTTTGTGGTCTCCTTTCTGAACACTCTTTTTGCTGGACCATTATCAGCAGCCAGGCTGAAAGGCAAATAAATTCTTGGTTTGCTATATTACAATCCGTATAGCAGCCCCGATGAGCTGTTTATTATGTAAATTGTGTCACCTCTGTAGGATTTGTCCACAGAAGGGAAGTTTAGAGGCATATGTGTATAGAGGGAATATGTTTGCGTGAGTTTACACAGGGGACCAGTAAACACCAAAGTTTTGGACTAGCAAGGGGGACATTTTTTGGAGCAATGCCTTCTACTGCATATTTTTGGTGTGATTTTTTAGGCCATTCTAGTAGCAGTCAGCATGAAACTATAGTTGTGGACCACTTCTGGGCTCCTGAAATGTTCATGAGGCTTGAAGCCACTTTACAGATGAAAGATACTGCTATTCTCTTCTCTGATACACAGGCAGCTGTAGCTCAGAAATGCTCTCTACAGTCTCTTTCCTCTATAAAAACAATGATTTCTTATGAAAAATATCCTGAATTCAGTACCATGACTCAAACCATACTTTAATGGGAAATTCAGAAGTTTATTCTAAATACCATAATGTAGAAAGGTTTTAAAGGAGAGCATCTAATTGAAAAAGAAATAACACACAAATACAGGTACATAGACATGCAGAAAATGTGTTATACAATTGGTTAGATACATCAAAATAAGGACAGACTGTGCTCAATCTGTCAAAACATATTTTTCCTGTTTCTGACTATAAGATTATGTTGAAAAAATGAATTGTTGTAAGGTTCAAGTGGTAATAAAGCACTTAAGCACATTTAAATTGTAAGAAAATGGGATCAGTAGAATTACTCACCTGTTTCATGTTGCGTACTTACTTAAATGGATTGATGGATTGGGGTACTCTGTTCTCCAAAGAACAGAGCTCTTAATTTCTTTGTTAATCAGTGTTATCTCATTCATTATAGTTATAATGAGTATTCACAAATAGCAAATCCTCTCTTTCTTATCTCTGTCAAAGCATATGGTCCTAGAAAAGGAACAAAGATAGCAATAGCAGAATGCAGATGTCCTCCAATTTCAGCATGCTCAGTATAGTTCTGTCCACAAGAGCTACAGGGAGCTTTAAGGAAATGTAACTTTGTAGTGGTGATGATATTGTCAAGAGAAACTTATTTGAAAGCATTAGTCTATATCCATCCATTAATCCATCCCTGGATCATGCTGGGGTAAGCAAACCCATCTTTTAAAGGAAGAACCTCCTAGTGCTCCATAACATATTTAGCCCAACAGGCACAGTCTGTATCAGGGAACAGAAATTGTCAGGAGTCTTCCAATAAAATATCTTTCAATAGGTAAAATATCTTTGTAAGGAAACAGTACCTCTCCTGAGACTGTTTAGTGAACTTCTTGGTGGAATTTGTTTTAAAAGAAAAAAGATTTTCAAACTAAAACATTCACTTTCAAAATTAATTGAAGATGAAACAACTTACTGTTTAAAAATATCAGCTAAATTGCAGCTGAAAAATACAAAAAAGTTAAATGATAAATACTCAGAAGTCACGTAACAGTAATATCTCACTTAATCGCCATTAAAATTATTATTGCATTTTACAAGTTTTGACAGGTTGACTATTAGGCCTCAGTACAAGATAGGAACATGTTTAAGACTGAAAAATTTTAGTTGGGTGGAAAAATTGGGTCTTTTAGGATAAAGAAAGCACCCTTTTTATCAATGAGATACTAGTATACAGAGAGGTTAAAACTCAGACCCCAGAAGATCAGTAGATATTGCTCTCCTGTTGATTTCATTGACATATTAAATGCTCAGCTTTTACTCAGTCATAGTATATTCTTCCCTAATAGTTTTGTGTTGATCTAAGAGTCTCAGTTCCTTACATAAAGTTCCCTTGATCCTTGCACTTTGAACACTGTTAGTGGTGGTGCTATTTATCAAGCATAAAATTTTTGAAGTTCCTGTTGAAACTGCTTCCCAAGAGAAGTCTTTTGGTCCTCAGGCCTGACAGTACCATAAATTATTTTAAGATGTTATAACCTTCTATATTTACTAGTGAGTTATACTGTTAGTTAAAAAAGGCTCTAGGTTTCTGTAGACTCTATCTGATTTTATGCTGGGAACAATGTTATCAAGAGAAAACCCAGCCACTGGTCTTGAGCTTTGATATCATCTCATAACAAATGGTCTCAGTTAAAGTCAATTCAGTGAAATCCATGGAAATATAGTGAGAGAGAATCACATTTATCAAAAACTGAGATGGAAATGGTTTGTGTACACAATTGGACCTAATTTTACAAGGTATAAGGAAACATACAGCATAAATAGAAAAAGGTAGAAAACGATAGAACACAATACATAGAAGAGACTTGAATGAAAGTTCATTGAAGTCCATCCAGTCTGTTTGGTGTCTCTAAAATCTATACCTAATACCACTAGGGTAAGAATTAAAGGCAAGGTGTAAAGCCAGAAAAATTGTACAATTGTACAACATGAAGGGAAAATCCATCCTGTCAACACTCAGGTGCATTTTGGGCCTTGGAAACTGAACATGACTGCAATTATTATCACAACTTCATCGAGCTCCTCAGGAACTGTAAGAAAGCACTATTTGTTATAATTATATCCATCCATAATTTAATAGCAGTTTCATAAAACCTACCTCAAAATTAATGGATATATTTTGGACAGAAATGAAAGTGTATGGCATCAGAGGCATTACTTTAAATTATTATTAGTATAAATTTGTTTGTTGTTACTTTCCTATATACTAAATTTCTGCTACCCGAATTTTAGGTGCAGGAGATGCAGGAACTATAAAATCATAAAATCAGCTTTAATGGACTGGTGGGTTCTGCTGTGAATTAGTTACAGACATTAGGGGAGGCTTCTTGTCAGGCATTTTTAAGTCTACAGGCCAAGAATAGAGGTAAAAAGTATGCAAATGCAATATCAAAATCCATCTGCTGGAAATGGCACCACAGGAAAACAATCTGCAAATCTCCAGGAAATTCTGCTCACATTTGCAGCACTACCTAAGGGGAAAAGCAATTGTTTAGTGCAAAACCAGGAGGTGGTTCTAGCCATAAGGCAAATCCAGCAAAATTCCTCTTAATTTCTTCTTTCCCCTACAAAGAACTGAGGTGTTTAACACCTACCCTAGACGACTGAGATGAATCAAGGTCAAAAGATCTAATGCTGCAGTTAAGCACCTAACTTGAAGGTCGTCTGGCTTGAAAATGTTTTTCTAGTTCCTCCACAAGCCGCCTGGCATGTTTTTGGCTGCTGCAAGCCAATAAATGACAAAAGTAACAATCATAATAAATAGTAAATATTTCATACCATAAGAACAACATTGCTGAGTACACAGCATTCTGAGTGACAGATGTGTATTTGTTAGTGATATTAAGTAAATGGAGAGGTGCCTTGCAGTTTCTTTAATAGTCACAGAATTAATCACACAGATTAATAATGCTGCCACTCACAGGGGAAAAATAATTTCTCCTCAGTGCTGCCTTTCTTCTTGATAAGAAGAATGTTTTTGGCTAAAATATGCGGTGACACATGAACAAGTACCTCAGCTTCCCAGAATTGATGTTTAAGTCTTTACGTGCTCACTGAGGGCCAGGAGCACCATCCTGTGCCCTGGGCAGACTGGAAAGGGAACACACTGGCCCACGATGAACCAAAGCCAAGGGAAGCTCTTTGCTGAATATGCTCTTGCAGCTTCCTTGCTAGCCCTGCAATTACGGCAGGTTTCCACGTAAAGCTTACCTGCACTGAATGAATGACTTGGTACCAAGTCAGATTCTGAGCAGTAATGGGGTTAGCTTGAAAAACAATAATTTGAAGTCAGGTTGTGTGTGTGTCAAACAGCAGTATTTGATGCAGCATTTTCTGTGCCATATAAAGGCCAGTTCAAACCATACCCAGTGACAATGTTCTATCTCCCTACAGCATCAAGGTACCATGTAACCAAGTACTAAATAAATTATAGGGAGACTGCTGGGGAAAAAAAGGAAAGATCATTAACTTCCTATAAGAAAGCTTCGCTTTGGAGTTAATAGTCTGCAGAAGCTTAAAACAGAGGATACAACCAGCTAAATTGAACCTAGCCTTTTATGCATACATCAGGTGCCAGGAGAGTTTTACATACACGCAGAGAACCCTGCATTGCCTTTTGAAATGAGGAAAGAAAAGTGGATTTCTTTTGAAAACGGAAAGCTAAAAAAAAAAAACTTCTTGTGCTACAGGTATGATAAGAGGCAATTGCTTTGCAGATAAGTCCTTCTAACAACTATATTGAATAGCAAGTCACACATCAGGCAGTATTACATCAAAGTAAAATCCCCAAATTCAGTATAATTCAGCCAGCAGGGACTGATACATTTTGCGATGGGATTTGATCATTGATGAAAGACTGCATTATTCCTCTCAGGGAGCCCTATAATAGACCTTGTTAGAGAAGAGAAGGAAAAAAATGAAAGAATGAATGGTAGCTTTTTGTTTGTTTTACTCTAATAGAAAAATGATTTTCTCTTAAAAGCAGTTTCTTGTGACATATTTTCAACCGTAATAAAATTGGATTTTCTTGTTTTCTTCACATGCAAAATTGCTTTTTTGATTATTTTATTTTTCTTCACCAAAACTGCATACAAAACCAAATCATAATCTGGATGCACCCTAACAGGATTTGAGGATGTGAGGAGGAAAGGCAAATTAACAATACTTTTATTAAAATGAAAGGAAAGATTTTTAAAGTATTCAATATCACTTGCTTTTCACAGAGACAAAAAAGAAATAGCCTGTCATTCAGTTTTAAAAAGGGGTTACTTTTCTGTAGGTTTGACAAGCAAAAAGGAAGAAATCTTGTGTTGTTTGCAGCACTCCAGTTCTCCTCTGGAAATGGAAGTCCTTGATTATTTTCATCTGCTTCTAGGGAAAACTCCAGCAATGTTTTCTCCACTTGGGTGGCAGTGGGTAAAACCTCTAGGGATTCCTTGGTATCGGCCCCAACATCTCCTCAGTCTTCTTCACCGTTAATTTTCCAGTATATATTTTTCTATCATCTGCTCAGTATTAGGCTGCAGTGAGTCTTACATGGTAATGATGTTCTGCAGTCACAGGAGAGAATAAATAATCTAAGAGACTGACCAAAGCTCATTTTAGTAAATCAGATTTATTTTCATACCAAAGACCAGCCGAAGCACCTCTGTTCCCTCCTACATTCCCGGAAATTCCTTGAATTCCTTGAAATATGTGGACCTGCCACCGCAGTGGACCATCAGGTCTGTCTATTGAAAGTACAATCAATGAGCTTTGAAAACAGCCACAACACTAAATTGCCTGATGGAATGAGAAAGAATGGCATGCAAGAATGGAAATTTAAAAAAAGAGAAAGAGCGAGAAAGTCAAACAGTTGATTGCTGCAACTGGAGGAAGATTTTTTTTCTTTTCCATTATTAAATCGTGACAAAGTCTGGTAGAATAAATCAGAATATTGTTACTGTGCTGAAGAGAGCAAGCATGTCTGCCTCCCCTTGCAGCAAAAATGCACCTTGGATTGGATGGGTCAGACATTTAGATTGTTCAAATATAATATCTGCTTCTTTCGGTGTTGGGGGAGAAAAACATATCTTATTCCATATGAAATCTAAAAACTGTAACAAGCACCTTGATTTACATTGAAATAATTTGCCTTTCATATTCCTGAGGAAAAAAGGGAAGAATTAACTAAGAGAGAGGGCAGAGGAGCTGACTGCGCCTCTCTCTCCGACAGTGCCCTTGAAGATGAGTTTTAATGATGGGGTAGAATATGTACTCGTATGGGGTAGAACATGTTTCCCAGCTTTAGTCCTGCAGCGCTGACACATCTTGCCTCGGCTCCCTCTATGGCCAGTGAAAAGTCACTCAGAGAGTGATTATTCTTATGCAGAAATAGGTGCATGAACTGATTTGTAAAGTACCTACAGAAAATACCTTCTGAATTCCTCTGTTCCTCTCCATTGAAAAAAGAGAAAAGATAAAAAAAATCTAGTTCAGACTGGACACCTCCATTTTAGATAGCAAACACTGAGTAAGATGAATTTGTATTCATCTTCAGGGATATTAAGGTTTTCTTTGGTAAAATAACCCTGTCACAAGGACTGTGTAGCAAACTACCAGACTTTCAGGAGCCCCTTACTGAGGCAGGAGACTGAGTGAAAAGCTCTAAGAGTCTTTAAAAACTTTCAGAGTGGAAGGGAGCCTAGCTAATGTCCTGATCAGCAAACTTCCTCATAGTTCCTTTAGGAGTGGACCTGGCCAGGAGACTGCTCCAACTTTCCCTTGGTCAGGCCCCATTAGTTGCTAAATATTGAATATACAAGGTTTCCTTTGGTGTTAAATTCTATCTTCCTCCTTAAACAGATAACTTGCTGCCATCATGTAAAAGATCTCCTGTTCATATTCTGTGAACAGGATATATGATACAAATGAAAAACTGCTGAGAACACTCCTCCATCAGACAACATTGACCTACTATGGGGATAACGCCAGAAAAAGACCCTGAAGACAACAGAATCAGCTCTTGATGAGGTCCAAAGATCTGGGCGTTCCTCCTGGTATCAAATGAATTTTTAGCAAATGTTAATAAAATGGCGGTGAAGTGTGACTGCCATCAGGTCTTCTTTCTTGAGTTCATTACCATGTTCTTTCTTGTCTCAGCTTGTCTGCTCTTGAGAAAGTTATTAACATTATTATCATCAGTAGAGCTCTGCATGAATTCACAACTTCTCCCACGAGTCCCTAAACAAACAGATTAACTGCTGCAGAATTTCCCTAGGAACGCAAAGAGAAAAATGTCAGAGACCTTTTCTGTTTGCTTGAGAACAGCCACGCAATGTTTGGTTGGCACTCAACCCCTCTGCTTGCCTGCAAAAATAATGAGCCTTTTCCATGTAATGTATTTTTCCAGATTATGCAGCACCAGTAGGTTCCAAGTCCCAGCACTGAGTCCTCCACAGATGTCCAGTGAAGCCAAGGGAGGTGTAAAAATTTATGCCAAGAGAGTTTCTGTGTCCAGGGGGATCTGCCCTCCCCACAGTGCCTTACCTCAGTGGAAATAACTGTCTTCCTCTACACATACTTCCTGCCAAGAGAAATCAATTTAAAACTTAAAATGGAAATCAATGGAAATGATGCAGGACAATTGCCTTCCGTCTCATGTAAATTAAAGGAATAGCAGACTCGTAGGAATGAACTGTGTTTAGGTTGGTGACCATGCAGCTTGATATCCTGTTTCTGTCTCCAGGTGTGAATACATGATGAAAAGCAAAAGAAACAGCAATTCTGAAGTTATTCTTCCCTTGCTTCTATTGTTCCAGCCTTTGAAGACTTCTTTAACAACAGGTTGCATTCAGATCACTGTGCTTAATAACCTCTGATACATCCAGTCTCCATGCATCTGTCTAAGCTCTTGTTTTTAGCTTAGGCTTTGACCCAAGCCTCTAAGATCAGCACAAGAAAATCACAGGCATCCAGCCCAGTCCCTAGCGTATCATCATGCAGCCGGCTCACACATGATCAGCTTTGGTATGTGGCAGCTTCTTTCTGAGGCCTCTCTGTCTTTAATTAAGTGTTGGCCTCAGCAGAGATTTGTTGGAAGCAGGATCAATTGCCGTCTGCCTTCAGAGCACAAAGGTGCTTTGAAGATCTGCGGGTAGTTTGTGCGTTCACCAGGTAACAAACTCTGAAGTGCGAGTGAGTAATTCGTGGAGCGTGCGGAGGGCTCACACAAAGCTCCCTGGCACAGTGGGCTTAGACTGTGTTGGATGCAATCTTATCATCCGATACTGAGCCCAGTTGCTTTGATTTATTTCGATACCTGAAACATTATTTTGATTGGAAGGGGTATAGTGCCTGGAACTCACAGTATCCATCCCCTCTCAGGCTCTTTAAAGTTTTATGACAGGCTCCATGGAAACAGACAGATAACAGTGATGTTATCCAGAGTTTCAACTAAATTTTTTTTGAGATGTTTCTCTTTAGGTTCCTTGTTTCAGCTATTCACCTTGGTTTAGCTGAATGTGGGACTGCACTGACCTGCATTCAGTTTCAAACTTAGAGGAAATTGAGCATTTTGAGAGGAATTAATCCAATCTAACACCTAGTGAATTATCATGATATTCTGGTCTGTTTTCTTAAAAAAAATCATCTGAGCCCTCATTCTAGATATTTAATTATTAATTTATGCAGTAGTGTATGCTCCAGTTTTGCTTGGTATTATTTTGAGGATGGAGGAGACACTTGAAACATTCTTGTTGACTTTTTTTTCTCCAAAAATCTTGAGACAATCATATCACGAAATGTCATGAAACCTTCATTAGCACATATATAAAATCTGTTGTTCAAAAATAATACAGCAGGAACTGTTCCTGCGATCAGGCTTCTTATGTTCAAAACTGTGCAGATAGATCCTTTAAGAAAGAATCTAACTACACAGAGGAGTGGTGTGAGAAGAAGGAACACACAGGTTACGTGACTTAAGTATGCATAGCAGAGGAGTAAGAGAACCAGGTATATGGTAGAGAAAATCGTATCCACTGTATCGTCTCTGATGATACTGTAATTTTTCCTAAAATACACATTTAAGCCTAGAAAAAAAATAAATAAAAGTCCTGTCTGCCCCTGGACTTTTAAACCATCCTTCCAATCAGCAGAACTGTCTTCAATTTTACCTCCAGTGTGACTGACATTTGCTTTGCAGAATGTTACTTCCAGCTCTGTCTTTATATAATGTCATAAACTGAAAATATCCAGTTAAATGTCTGCTAGTCCGATGATCTGATGTTGTATATGTTGATTTTAATAAGAACTAGATTGAATGACAATAATAAGCAGGCCTTTGTGCATAGTTCTTCTAGAAGAGTTGTAAAAGTGATATTAAAAAGTCCTCTCTTAAAAACTAATTTCAAAGTAATGTGGGAAGCTCAGTAAGGTTTCATCTGTTCTAAGTAGCCTTTTAACTCCATTAAGTTTGAAACCCAAAGCCATTCAATGAATTTTGTGATATGACCAGGCAAAATACTACAAGTTCTGCTACAGCTAGCAAAAGCGTTTGGTTTTGTTAATGACTTTAATTTCATTTAGACAACACAGGACTCTGTAAAGGAATGGGAATGGAGACTCCATCTGCTTTGTTTATCCTCAGCAAAGTGGTAAGCCAGTTCCCAAAGCCCTTCTGTTTAGACAGGCTCATTTAAAAAATAAACAAACAAACAAAACTATGTAGACAATATTCTGTGATCATGTTTGGTGTGGAGTAGCTGCATGGACTATTGTGGGGAAATAGTACTCACAGCTTTAATGCAGAAATACTATAATAGAAAGCTTATAAAATTGATATTATGGGACACTGATTTCTTCTCTAGTGCTTATAAAATATACAGTTTACCAAAGCATAGTGACCTGCAGAATTCATCAGCAGTCTTTATAAGATCCTGTAAAAATAAATAATGTGGACTGACAATTAAAAGAAAAAGCAAAAATCTAACATATTTAATTAAGTATATATAAATCAGTAGAGAAGGGCACAACAAATCAGCATGTCTAGTTTTCCTTCCTTGTGTTCCCTCTCCACCTCCCTGAGCTGGGTGTTCATGTCTGACTATTCATGTCTCCACTATTTTAACTAATCATTCCAGCTATTAAAAAATATCCAGTGCTTCTGGTGAAGAGTTATTTAAAATCATTGTTAGGTTTTGCTTTTTCAGTGGAGAAAACAAAAACTTGTTTTGGGTGAAATTATATATATAAATATATATATAAAAGATATGCTTATATATATATATATATACATAAATTTGAAAAATATTAAGCTTTTTATCATTAAAAAATAATAGTATGGTTTTTGGTATAGTCTACATTTTTTCTTTCACCTTTGGGCTACCAGAGGAAAATACTCTCCAGAAAGAAAAATGTCAATTAAATATTTCAGCTAGTGCTACCACCTATAGCAGGTTGAGTTCATCCCACCATACCCTTCCTTTTCCTTTTTTTTTATGATTTTCTCCCCATGCAAATCCTGAGCTATTTACTCATTGATTTCATTTACTTTCAAATCTCTTCTGCAAACTCATTTATATCTGCCACCCTTTCAGTATAGGTGTCTCCAACAGCACTATTTGCTCCTATTCTTTTGCTCTATCAGAAAATAAGTAAATAGGTGAGAGCTGTGTAAAATAAAAGTTATGTGATCAGCATTCCGTGAAAAAAACAATGATCTCATCTTTTTTTTTTCTCATCACCTCTCTTGGCTCTAAAAGTCCATTAGGGATAATGATGGAAGAAATTGAAATAGCTTAATATTGTTTAGTTTAGAGAGCAGCAGAGTTAGAAAAATCACAACATAGAGACATGACCTGAAGAAGGTAAATCTGATGGTCTTATTTACTCTCCCATAAGAGGCGAATGAAGAAATTATTCTGCCCAAGTATAAAATTCACAGGAAGAATTACTGCTCCACAGTGCACAGTGTTGGACTCACTGCTATGAGATATTGAGGGCAGGATAAAAAAGCTACTTATCCAGCCAGAATAAATAAATAAAATGCCATGAGAAGAAGAAGGAGAAATATAGTGGTGAGTGGAACTGCCAGGGTGTTGGGGGATTCTCCCCTTATTTATTGGCAGACTCCCTGTCCTGGCAGGTCTGCTCTCCAGCACCAGTGCTGGGCACCCCAGCTACAACCAGTGTCACCCTTACGCAGCTCAAGCTCTCTACACTAAGATGAAATTATGAATCATGATAATGAATTTCCTAATAATAAAGCAGGATCATGAAATTATAAATCATGATCGTGCAGACGAATACTTGGGAGGACAAGTCCCAACCTCTTTCATTTTCCTGTGCGTTTGACTCTATTCTGAGAAATAGGACACAATGAGTTGTAAATATTGCAGCTTCTATGTCCTTATCATTGAAACTGTCATCACGTTTAAGATAAGCAGGTATCCCACTGGTCGAGAGGTCAAAACCTAAACAGACATATAGACCAAGCCGTGTATTTGCATCTCAAAGGTGCCTCACTAGCTCAGATGTAGAGAGCAGTGACAAAGCGCAAATTCCTTAGCACTCCTTCCTATGTCTTTCCAGCAAATCCATGGCTGTACTTTGAAAAATAATCAGTCCAGCAGATCTGATGACCATTAAAACAATCACAGAAGAAAAAGACTTTGAATAGAAAATTCATAATTCATGGGCCTCTTCTTAAGATTTGCTATGAAAGAACTGGAACATGATATTGTTAATATTTAAGATACGTTTTGAAGATGAAAGGAGCAGGTTTCTCAGATAGCCTTAGATTCCTTCACAGGCTCCATCAGCTAAGACACAGATCTGTGACTTAGCTTTACTCTAGTAGGTCATCTTACAAATGGCTACAACCAGGTGAAGTGTTACCTTTGATTTTGCATTAGTCCATAAGCCACTTGTAAAATATCTGTGAAATTTCTACCTCTGCTTTGCCTTTTAAGTATATCAGCCCTATCTAATAGAAAAAAGTACCTCTGAATTACAAAGAACACACACACAAAAAAGAGATAGTCTACTAAGAAATTAGAGCATAATTTAGTATGTACTGCTTGCAAGGGCAACATCATTTTGCATTAGAACCTACTGGTGTTGCTCATTTATACTGTTACTACAAATCTCATAATTTGTGGAAACTTTCAGCTCTTCTTTTATTTATTTATTTTTTAAAGAAATAAGAAACTGCAATGTTTTGCACGTTTTGATAACAAAGATAAAAGAGTCAGCACTGGCGAAGGTTAAGGTATCCAACTACAGACTGTGCAATGAAATCTCTTTCAGTGACTTTCTTGACTTTCTTGAAAATGTAAACAGGCTGTCATCCCAGAGGTTAAAATGGAGAAAGTAACAGTAAAGGAACAAGGGTGTTTTTTTTTTCCCTGTTAAATCTTGTAGTTTCAAATTTTCTCTCCAAAGGGAAGGGAAATAAGAAGTAATTAAGTGTGTCCTAGTCTATTCCAAAGAGTCTCAGGAACTGAGATGAGGATGTGGGATGTAGACTTGGACTCAACTCTTCCAGCAACTACCTAAGTCCCTGGGTCTTGCAGCGCAAGGATGACATCTGCACAGTTAGGACCATTAGTCAGTCTATTCTGTTTCAAAAACCCTAATTCTCAGTTCTTATAGACTACTTTTACTGCAAACCTTTTTACTTTTCCAGCTATATAAATTTGCCCCGAGATGCAGACTTGCCATTATTCATCCACCACTTCCTAGTGTATCAAATGGCTGCTCCAGCATCTTAAAATCTCTGAAGAGTTCCAGATTAAGGTTAGCATACTCTTAAAAAAAGGCAGTAGTGGGCTCACCTGCAGCTCTGCAAATGATGAATCTAACCCTTAGCTCGCTGCCATGAGTTATTGAACAAAAGTTTGCTCATTTCCCTTTTCTCCTCTTATGCCTCTTGATACATTGCCATTAACCATTTGAATTCAGCCAGTATGCATTAGCACGCTAATTATCTGAAAGAGAAGAGCTGAGATTAGCAACACCAATTACTTTATAACAGCCTTCACTGAGTGCTTAGAAATGAGTAACAACATCCACAAATGTTTTCCACATGCCTGCAGTCTCTCCCAAGGTAGACACCTCAAACTACAGTTGCAATCCTGGCTACAAAATGCCTGTTATCTAACTCCAGGGTCACATCTCAGAGCTGAATGAACATACCCTGAAAAGCTTTGTAACTCCACAGAGGTTTTTTTTTTTTTTCCTCTTTTTTCTTTCATTACATAGGCCATATCATTGTATTAGTTAGACTTCCTAAAGTCTATAGAACACCACTATGTAGTCAGTTGAGTAATCAGAGATGAGTATCACCCTAACGAAGAGCAGAATATAATTTATATTCTATTGACATAAAAAGCACCATGAATATTTACAACGCTGAATAAATACACTGCACTTAGATAGTGCTACCTTTTATTTCTAAAATGCACAACACATTTATAAATGTGCTCGGCATAATAGTTATAAAGAAAAGCATTCGGTTCTAATGCAAAATATCTCAGTATTTCAGGCTGTATTTGAAAAACTGTATGAGAAAATGAAAAGGTTGTTGGAGAATTCCAGCTTGACTGATTTTCTTGCCTTGTATAAACAAGTAAATGTAGCCAGGAAGTTTCAAAGTTAAAATGGTTCATGAATTAACCCAAATTCTTCACTTGGCCTAATAATTTGACAACTGAATACTCAAAGCCCTAAGGTTCAGGTTCTTTTTTTATTGTTTTTTTGGTATTGTCCTTTTTCCTTTTTTGCAAATATACATGATTATAAACACACACACAGGCACATGCACACGGAGATTATTAATAAAAGATGGTGAGAAAAGGCTTTTGTGAGGGTCTGTGTCTGCAATGTATAGCAGTATGCCAAATGAGAAACAAAAAAGCTGGCAGGAGTTCCCTCCTTCATCTGCTTGACAAGAACAAAGGAGATAGCAGACGATTACTTACAAAGGAGATTTTAAATGCAGAGTACAATCTCTAGAACAAATCTTAAAATAACACCCCGTGTGTACAAGGGAGACAACTCAAACCCGACTTGAATAATCAGGTGCTCATTTTGCAGCGAAAGGCGGTTATCTACTGATCTTTCCCCCCAAGTAGATTATCTGACCTTTATGAAGGATGAGCCTTGGATTTCTCTACCAACCTCAACATGCAGATAAGGAAGGTGCTTTCATTTACTAATTTTGGTCCCACATCATGTGCTGTTAAACAACACGGTGCTTGTTAGATTAAATGTAGGTCTGACAGTACCAACCATATTGCAGTCAAAGATGGATTCTTTTTCATGCAAAAGTAAATTTTTTTTGCTAATGCTGCAAACTAGTTCCCAGCCGTTTGCAGCACCGCAGCTCCCTCCCAGCCCATGGTCCCACTGTGGGGCAGGAGGTTGCAGGGCGCTCTCCAGGGCCCCTCTTCCTCCGTCTTCCTTTGGGGAGCACAGCTTTCATTTGCAAGTTCCTAAAGCCAGCTACCAAAGTGCCATCGCCTCAAAGGATGAACTTTAATACGTTCCAACCCAAATGTGAACGCTGGGAATGGAAATTCCCATTCCCATCTGCTGGTAGGTTCTTTACTAAGAGGCTGAGATTGTCTGGAGCTGGACCTTTTTTGGTTGCTTTCCTTTGCTTTGTTGAATTTTTTTTTTCCCATGGTCATGATAATAATAACGTTTCCAAAGAAAATAATCGGAGGACCTTTAAAGAGAACTTCGATAACATGGCTGAATTTACCTGATGTTATTGTAAAAGCTAGTGAGAGCCTGAAATATCACCTCTGAGCTGTTGAAACTATAGTTTGAAACTGAAAAATAGTTAAGGGTCTTTCTGAGCAGTTGGTGAGGTTCTCTGTATTGCAGGACTTGCTGCTCATTCCTACTATTCTCTTCTAAGCAGAGGTTAGAAACATGTCTGTACGGAGGGTGGTGCTGGATACTCCACTGCTTTACTGTGTGCTGGTGTAAAACATTCCATGAGCTCCAGAGCATCTTTTGCTCAAAAGATGCACTGGGCTTTTTTTATTCAAATGTGATCATAACCAAGCATCATCCTCCAGTCCTTACAGTGATGGTAGAAGATTTAGTAACCCCAGATCTGTAGGGAATGGATTAGCACTCCCTAATCCATTTCAGATGAAATGGGTGGGGTAAACTCAATCCACTTTGCTCCATGGCTTTATGAGTCTGTTTGAAGCAGATTAAGGAAAGGTCATGAAACCTTAATAACTAGCAGAGGGACAGTAACAAACAGTTATAGTGATTTGCACAATGAGCATCTGTTTAGTGCTGTGTTGATCTGTGATTTCTGTAGCTGAAGAGGAAACAGGGTTGAAGTCATTTTCATATTAACAATTTTAATACTTCAGTTCAAACTTTTAAGTCTGAGATAATTGTCTTTCTTGCAAGTCTTCCAGTCTACTCTACATATACTGTCTCATACTTGATGAGAAGAGACCAACTAAATGCTCCCATTCTGTCCAGATACCCTCTTTACTCACCAAGTTTTCAAACAAGCACCTCCAGGCTACCTGCCACACTGTTCTGCTTCCTGGGAGGAGCTTCCCAAGAAACCCATAATGTCACCGCATTATCCTCCTTCAGAGCCTCTGTTAAAATATTTTTCATATGCCTGAAAAAATATTGACAACAGGGGATTTGTAAGACCATGACTTAACATGCTGGCAAACATTTTGTTAGATTCTGTTTCAACAGTCACGTTTTCTCTTATTTTATTTTTATTTTATTTTATAGAATAGGAATGAGTGCCATCTTTTGGTTCCAGATTTGTACTTTGTCTTCACAAAGAAAAAAACCTGCCTGAAATCTCAAATTTATTGGCTGTCATAATACTACATAATGAGAAGGAGAGCATGGAATGCTCCATGCCATTTATTCTCGATGCATCAGGGATCTTGCCATGGGGTTATCACAGGAATACTGCATGCATTTGACACCCAGTTTTTGTTTGAAGTTCTGGTAGTTCCTTGTGAGACCTGAATTATTTAAAAACATTTCTGGCAGACACCTTTAAAAAACTGGTCTCTTATCTAATTCAAAATTGCATTTGCAAATTGCTTTCTTCCTTTCTAATTCATTCATCAGAGAGAAAATAATAGGTATATGCCACCTTAACATTTTCTGTCTTACTTGTCTTAAAATGCTTGAATTACAATGTATGTGCTTGTTTTAAGTGTACTCCAATTATCTGCATTAACACACAGGTCTACTGACATATGAAAATCACTTTCTGCAAACACTATATTTACAGAGCTGTTTGATACAATTGAATACTTTCCCGAGACATGAGAAGTTAGAATTTTTCTGGTCTTATGCCTAACACACAGTATATTTTTCTGAAGGACTGCTGAATCGGGCCTACTGAAGATGAAGCTTTATAGCAGCCCAGGAGTGTATTCTTGCTATGTGATTTCTTGTTCATTGCTTGTCTGTGATCTCTCTAAGTCTCATATCTAATTTGGTATTGTTGTTTTCAATCGATAAAACGATTTATATCAGAGAATATCTCTAAAAGGCAGACTTTATGATCTTATTGAGGCTACAATGAGTAATGAAGACAACCTGTTTTATTGATGATATCTTGATCTCTGATGTAATTACAATAGAATTGTAATGAACCAATGAAGCTGCCTTGCAAATCATCATCAGCTTCTGCTGCTTGCATTTCTGTTTTGTTTTGTGTCTTTTCCTTATACATTTGGAAATAAAATGAAAAGATGATATCTGGTATATTCAATGAGTGAAAGAAATTTTATCAGGATATCTGAAAACATGCATAAATATAAACTCCGAGATTGTCCTGTTGAATTATATTACTTATTACTATGTGGTTAAGTACATACTCTTAAATAGGGGTCTTTGGGAAGGCTCTAAGGCAGCCATATATCTAAGGAACTAGTCCAGGAGACAGAAGCTGAGCATCCATTTTCTCCCATGAACAGAGGCTGCTTCTGTAACTCTTCCATCCAGACCCTGATTCTGCTGAAGTAAATGTAAAATTCTTCTTAGAATAATCCATTGTGAGCTGGATCAGGCCCATTATATTTATATGCTTCATTTCCCTGCAGGTGCAAATAGACAGTGATGTCCTATGTACAACTGCGAAGGATGGGTGCAGAGGCTGACAAAAACACACAGTTATACCTAGTTTAGGTGACTTGTGACTCCTTAAGTTTTCACTTTTTATTCCCTCTTCTGATCACTTCCATCTCTGCTGCATGAGACATGTAAATAAATAAACCCCTGAAATTCTTGATAAAGTATAAATTGATAGAACAGATTAAATAATGAACAACCCAGTTACAGTCACTGAGAGATTAGTGAGTGATTTGCCGTTTCTAATTATAAAATGGAGGAATTATTGTACTAGAAAAATCCCTAAAGAATAAAGAGCTATTGGCGTTCCTCTATTGTAATTCTGAGCCGTAGTTCAGTTGAACCTCAGCTTCAGACACATCAGAAAACTAGGCTATATCAGTGAGTTCCCAATGAATAACTTGCCAAACTGGTTAATTGATTTGTTGATCCAATAACCTGGGACAGTGAGTGTTGTCTTGGGCACTTGATACTTTCTAATGAAGACCAAAGCACATATGAATTATGAGTGCTACCATGGGGCGTTTTTGCAGTGCCTTGGGTGCAGAGGTTTGGATAGTGGGTGCTTTTGGATCAATGAATAACCAGCAGAGCCATATTAAGTTTGTCATCTGTGTCATGTGGCAGGGGATGGATCTCGGAAATCACATCAAGTTCACACACTGCGTGTGATCTTTGAGCTCTAAAGCTACTTATCTGCCCTAAAGCTACTGATTCCCAAAGACTTTTGTATTCAGGGATATTAGACCGGGAGCAGAGACACACCAAGCACTATCAGCACGATGCCGCTCTCACCAGGCACTGCCTTCTCCATCTGAAAGGAACAAATTCACTTCCTGTGCTATAAAGATTCCTAAAATACTGTATTCAGAAATATGGCCATCTTGTGGCCGCAACAGATACTGCTATTAGCACAGATTTTGTTTCTTGAAGGCCAGTAAGGTATAAAAATTTCTCGTTAGGAATATGTACCCTGATTCAATGTTGTGATTCAAAGGAATTATTGACCCTAACTTGTCTTAAAACAAAGTTTATCACCAGGTTATGCTGGGACATAGTAGCCAAGATCCTTGGTTGGAATAAATCAGTGCAGCACTCTTGAAATCGATAGAACTTTATCAATATACACCAGCTGCGGGAGCCATTAGGCTTATCCCAGGACAAGCTCTACTCTGACTTGTAGTTGCACTCCGAGTGTATTTGCTGTACATTACAAGATGAAATCTAAGGAAGAACATAGAAGTTTTTCAAGACCCTGGAAATCCAAGGTCCTTCACTGACCATTAGTTACTCTAAAGTTACATCAGAGTGAAATGTGCCCTTAGGGTTTTAGGTAGAGGAGAATTAGGAGAACTGAAAAAAGGAGGAGGATCGTGCCAAAATCATAGCCAGCCAGTAGTCACTCCTCTGCTTCTCTTTTCTTTCCCATGAAAGCTTGAAACACCGAACAGGTCTAAAGATCACACGTATGGTTTACATTTGAGTAATGGCTTATTTCTGAGGAATGCTGAAATAGACTCTTTAGCCTTGAAAAGAAGCACCTGAAATTGCAAGTAGTTCAGGAAGGTCAGAAGGGACTAATTGTTCATGGTTTTCAAAATACCAAACTTGGAGGAGTCTGATGCAACTTTCAGGTGATGGGTTCCAAACAAAGAAGATACACACTATTTTGCCAGATGCATTTGCATAACTCATGATGCAGAAGTTTGTGAATTCCACAGTGATTCTGACAAATTTGTGAATAAAAAGCTCTACACAACTCACAAGATATTATCACTCAGAAACCTTCTGAGTTGCACGTTAGCTGAAATCTGGGAAGATACAAGCACAAAGCATTATTCTTTTCTTTATTTACCTGTCTGACAGAAGCATAATACCTAGAAAAATGTCTAGGAAATGTGGCTTTATTGCCTGTGCACACGTGCAAACTCGAATCTTTCACAAGAGCTAATCTCTGGAGGGTAACAAAGACTCCCCCTCCTTCTAAAAATAATTTTTAAAAGTCCTGCTACACTTGAGGTGACAATAATGGTGTGGCTCAATAGATGGAAATAATCTGAGTCCTCAGCTCCATAAAAAGGACGTATTTCATAAAATACCTCAGCTATAAAAATAGACCATTAATTTTTCATGAGTGAGGGACACTGCTAATGAGTACTAAATGTAGGAAAGCTAGGAAGCATAAATAATAATTTCAATATCAATATTTAATCAGAATATTTATCCTTAGTTGTTGTTTCCTATTATTTTTATCATTTGCTCTCAATTCTCTTGATAGAATACCTGAGCAGGCATTGCTGAGGTACTGTGATACTGACAGGTAATCTAATTAGGGTTAATTTTCACTTAGTACAGTAATTAAAAAAAAAAGGTAAAAAGGTCAGAGGAAAGCCTGTATTTGCCATACCGACAGTTGTTTTGTTTAGAAGCCCAACAACACCCTTAGAATAAATAGTTGGAGCTCTTTTTTTTTTAATTTCCTTTTGTTACTCTGATACCAGTTTTATTTCCTTCTCACTTTTGAATATCAGAGTTTTTTAAAGAATTTGTGCTTGTGACATTATGAGGAAGAACTTTGAAACATATTTTGAAAACAGAGAAGGTCAAAGATTAAACATTTCCAGAAGTATGGCAGTAATTAGGGTACCTAACTTCCTTCAGCATTTAACTAAGAGCCTTAATTTCATCCTCAGAGTTTTTCTGCGATTAAAACTCTGCTAGAGCAGAGAGTTAAACTAGATCATCTGAACTCCTCCTTGTCTTACAGGATACTGTGAGGATTCTTTGGACCCTCTCAATCATTCCTTTACTGGAAACATACTGAAAATCCCTTTCTGAGCAAAAACTATTTTAAGTAAGTTGTGAACTGACCTGTTTAGCAGTCTCTGTTCTCTCTGAATGTCTTCCATTTTCCCCTCTTACCTCTTCTGCTGCAGATGCATGAGCAAATTCAGCTGTATGTTTGGTACTAATCATATGAGTGCTAACAAATCCATGGCCTTTCAGCCTTAAAATATACATTTGACTTGTCATTTTAGAGGTCTAATTACCTTACTTGGGAAAACCTTAGGTATTACCAGGCAGAACTTTGTAGAACTTGTAAAATTACAAATTTTAGAGCAAATGAGGCCTTCGTATGCTTGCCAGAGAATTTATCTGCAATCTGCTATTGCTGTACATTGCTATATTAGAGGTAGCAAGCTCATTTATATTTTTCAGATGATATATGTAATCCATTCAGAAAGCAAAATAAATTAGCTCTCTACATAAAAGGTGGAAGAGAAAGGATTTAAGGCAGGGAATGCTGGATAGAAGTAAAGTGCAGAGGCTGAGGCACTGGAAAAGTGTGCAAGATGAAAGAGCATGATAAGAACGTGGGAGATGGGGAAGAGACAGTGAAGGCCAGAGCTCAGGGATGGATGGAGATAAACATGGGAAAGGGAGGCTGAACTCAATTACAATATATGGGATTCCCATAGAAATGGCATGGCAAGATAGGACATAAATGATGCTGTAGGGGAATGTGGGAATGCACAGAGTCACCTTGGGGTGCACTTCAATCAACCAACAGGCCAAAAAAAGAGCCCTGAATTATATTTCTTTTGCTCTCCTGATGGATTTGAACTGAACAGAACCAATCAGTTCATTTACCTCTGAAATCCCAGGTTCTTGAAAAGCAATTCTTGCCTAGAAAGAAACAGCAGACCAAAAGGCCCTTGGAGTGGGACCCTGCAAGTGAGGTTTTTCTCACCAAGGTTTTCGTGTTACATAAACATTGTCAGAACTGAAATGAAATGTAGCCAAGTTTAATAATGAAAGTTTTGCACACAGTACAAAAAGATTTTCCCTATCTTCTGCCTGTAGTTTGGAGGAGAAATCCACGCTCAGTCCTCAGCCTGAAGGTGAAGGTTGCCATGAGGCTATGCTGTTGTTAACTCTATTGATTGCTGATGATCATAAAATGATGATCATCATCATAAAATGAGAGAAATTATATACTTTTTTTTTGAAGAGAATTAATTTATAAGAGAATTTGTGTGCTAGAACAAAAAACACAGAAAAAACAGCAAAAGGAAGTCACACAAAAAACTTTTTTGTGTGACTTCCCTGATCTCTTTGCTCTATGCTTGTTTCAAAATTGGTGAGTTGCCTGAAATGCAAACCCAAGCAAACACTAATTTTGCTGACTACAGCCTTGTGAATTCTAGTAAATTATGGTCTGTGCAACTAACAGCTGCTTCTATAGTCCCCAAATTGTGTTTATTTTTTAACTTTAAAGCTCCTAGTCCCCCCTTTCCCCAATTCTCTTTTCTTCAACTCTTGCAGAATAGCAAGGAGAGAAGAAATGTTCCTCGGAAATGTGACAAAAGCTAGCAAAGGGAAAGGCAGGAAAATAAATAAAAGGAGGCGGAAAGATAGCTGACAGCTCACTGCTCCTGTAGGGAAACTTCACTTTTTATTAGGAAATGTGTTCACGTACTTTATGGTGACTTGAGCCAAGTGCTGAATTAGTTTCTGGACAAGGAAGAAAAAAAAAAGATATACACTACAACATATTCTGCTATTTTGTTATGTACGTTCCTTAAAGATTCTTAAGCATTTTTCATGAATATTTGACATAGAGAGGATTGATTAACCCAGGAGTCTTATGTACATTCTAGTAGGATTAATAATCCTGTAACAGAGATCTCATGTGGTGAGAAGTAGTAATTATGCATCAAGTATTTCAACTTTTGGTCAATGCGTGATGAAGCTTTATAAAATCAGTGTTTACTCAGCTTTGACATTTGACAAAAGAGAAATTTCCAGGTAAAGTAAGTCTGGAAAAATTAAAGCTATCCTTAGCCAAGAGGCACACGGTTGGAAGTTACGCCTGGCACAGTTTGTACTGCAATGTACTGGGAAACCCACGGTACTGATGTGTCAGACTGCTAGAGTGCAAAAACTGTAACCAGAAGGGAACAATATAATTCTCAAGATCCTGACCAGCTCGTTGAAAGTTATTGATATTGACTGCCAGAGACTATGCAAGAATTTCTTTCCATTCAATGAAAGAGAGCTCTTGGTCTAGATTCCTTGGCCAGAACTAATCTGCGTGATTACCTGGATCCTCACAAAAAAAACGCTGTGAGAAGGCCTAAAACCATCTGGAGACTTGCCAGTAATCAGGGAGCCAGAGCTTTCTGCTTGTTCCCACCTACCCTCCATACACATCCCTTAATCTTACTTGTAGATGACTTGTCCAAGCATATCTGATTGATAGGTGACAAATTCACTGCTCGCAGTGGAGACCAAGCTTCCTTCTGGCCTCACGGGTAAATCAGCTCCTGTCATCATTCCCAGCATTTGCATTCCCCTGGACATGTGTCCCAAAATCCCAAACTCATGTGTCCCCAAAACCAAAAATCTGTGATTATTCCTAGGAGTGTAGAGGGGAGTGTGAATTGAGGCCTCAAAACTGATGCTTGCTCACCTCTGTGCAGCATTAGACACTACAGCCAGCCACAGGCAGCTGCCTAAATGAGAAGGGGGTAGGAGACAATTGCAGTTTCTCCTGCAAATAGGAGCTTTAGTGCTCTTTACCATCCGGGTAAATCTGCTTCTGCATTAGAAAATAGAGAGCAATTGCAAACATCGTAACAGTCCCACCAAGACAGAACAAAGTCAGCCTCCGCCAATATAACATCTCCAGCAGCGGCCAGTGTGAAGGGTATAAGAACAGGGCAAGCAAGGGGTGATGGTTTGATAGATACAGTCCTGCCTGAAATGAGAAGGCCACCCAAGAAGAGTGGAGTAAAACAGGAACAGGAGAGGAGTCCTAAGAATGAGATAAAAAGGGCTGCATATCAATGTAGGAAGATTATTACTATCCTGAAAATATCAGAAACTATTCACATCAAGTTATGGGGCATGGTACAAGACATAATAGCAGTTAACAACTATCTGATAAATGTTCCTTAATAGGATGTTGTTAGATGCCCCTGACACATTGTGGATTTTACACTGATAAAGAGGGCTGTTCCAAATGCTTAATGGTGCAAGTTTTGTTTTTAGAATTGCTATGAACAAAGAACCCAACCAAAACTAGGATAATTGTAAAAAAGGGGAAGAAGTAAGCATCATCAAACTTCTTTTTCTTTTCTGTAGGCTTTAAAATAAGCTAGCGTCCTGGTTTTAAACCTGGTCTTTCACCTATATACACGAACCCTGAAGAAATGTGTTTACAAATGCCAATATTACAGTAACTGTGTTTTCCCACTTGCAGAATCTCTTACATCAAAAGAACACGGAGTACTTTAAAATTATCTGCATCCCCCATCTACTACCTGTCTCTGCGCAGCAGGTAAGTAATCATTAGTTCTGCTTTACAAATGGTTAAATGCCTAATGAGGAAAGCTTAAAGACTGGCCCCAAACCAGACAAAGCAATTTTTCAAGTTGCTGAATATCTGCAGCTATAACTGGAGTGAGCGGCATGAGAAGCGCTCAGATCTTGGCAAACTGTGTGTGCTGGGAGCTAAGGGCAGGCACCGTGCTGTGGTGCTCCCACCTTCGGGATCCCCCCTGCCCTTGAGTTGTCCTTTGGAGAGGGGCACCGCAGGGGACACGGTACCCCAAGGGCAGGCAGAGGCTGGGACCTGCCTCTCTTCTGCACCTGCTTGCCCTCTCTTTGATACCTGCAGTAGGTCTTACTGGGCTTTAGCTGTCAACGCGTTTCCTATAAAAGTGCTGTGTGGATTCCTGGGCACTCACGTGAAACGAGCATTGTAAAAACTCAGAACATTAGTTAATGGGAAAGAAAGTTATTCTGAAGTCGGGAATTTTTCTGAATGAAAACCTCAGAAGTGTCTGTGCTAACACTTTTACAGTTCAAAAGTTTTCAACCTCTATGTGGTTATATAAAATATAGCATTTAAATGTTCCTTTTCTAAGGAATAAAAAAGAATATGAAAAAATACTGAAATTTCTTGCAAGAGGAACATTCTATATTTTTATTTTATTTTTATTTTTTTCAGAACAACTCTTACATGCAATTGAAACAGAAATCTAGAACAAAAAGGACTCTTCAAAATCCAAACTGCAAAAGGGAAAATGCAATATTAAATCTTGTGTTAGGAACCCAGGGACAACTCTGCTCACAGACAAGCTGGCCTTGGTTGCTGTTCTCAGATTCATGCCTTCCGTGCAGTTTCAAATAGAAGTGTTTTGTTTGTTTGCCGTTTACTTTTTAAGTGTTTTTTATAAAAGATTTCTCTAAGAATAAGGGCTCCTTAACTTTCTGGGAAGAGGCAGCTTCTCTAGAAGTGTCTAAGGTTCAAATAAGAGGAAATAAGAGAATGTCTGGAGGAAAGAAAAGAGTCTAGGTGAGGCCTGGTGCAAGCTGGGCTGCATGAGCTCTTGCCATGCTCCCCGTGAGCAGGCCTGCTCTTACCTGTGCCGCACAGGAACATTGCTCCTGCGCAGCCAGCGAGAGCTGCGATTCCTAATTCAAGTCAATGTGAGGGGAAATGCTTTTGAGGCAGCTTTTCCCTTTTTATACTTGCTCAAAATCAAAGCACTCACACAGGTTGTTTTGAAGACTTGGTTTCTACCGCTCTTCTAGGCTCTTCTCTGCTTCTGGGAAAATTATCACAGATTTCTACTCTGACTGTAGTTTTCGTGTACTGAACTCCACTCATTTGCCAATGAATGAACTTTTTCTTCAAATGGCTTTGTCATTAAAACAGCAGAAAAAAAAAGAAAAAAAGAAAAGAAAAAAATGAGAATGTAAGAAATCCCAAGTCTATGTTTCCAGCTCTGTCCCNCACAGAATGTAAGACACCCCAAGTCTATGTTTCCAGCTCTGTCCCACAAATAAGTGAATGCTGCTGATAAACTGTGATCAATGGATACACAAATTCAAGCAAGAAAAGACCTTTATGCTTGTCTTCTAAGAAACTTTACATAATACAGGGCATAGATTTTTGTGAAGTGATTCTTATGCCAAGCCCATAACTTCAGGCCACATTTAACCATTTCTTTTAGAAGACACCAAATACAGTCAGAAGATCCTGGGCACAGCTCACTCTAGGTTTTTCCAATGACTCGGTTTAAAATAGATTGAAGTCTCCTCTCAGAATTGCATATTGAGAGAAATTTTTGTTTTCCAATTTAAAAAAAATATTCTTGGGAAGGTATGAATTAGCCTCTCTTTATGCTACTGTGGAAGCCTTCAGGGATGTATAAACTTGTTAAAAAAAAGTGCTTGATGGGTCAGAGGTAAATATGAGTTGTTTAGTTCTGTTGTGTTCTAAGAGAAACAAAGAAAGGTTTCCACAGCTTTTAATCTTTTTCCTTGATAAGAACATATCATTAAATACCCTATCCTTGTCCCCATCAAATGGCTATTCTTTTGGTCAGGGTCAGCTTTATTTATTTATTTATCAATTTATTTATTTTCAATACTGTGACAAGTGGCAGCCAGCAATGGAGATTTGAAATAATTAAAACTCAGCTGATGAAAGGCTTGATCAACGTGAGATTTGGAACCTCTTCTTGTTAATGAAGACAGTGTTAATACTTTCATTTTAGCCTTCTATATTTAACTGAAGCCCATTCTAGACTGATAAATTTGCCTGCCTTACTGGGTGTTCATTTTCTTCAGCATCATTCAGATGATGAACACTGAAACTCATTAATTAGATATTGGGTCAATATTGATGAAAATGTGGAATAATTGTACATGCAATTGCAACATGTTCTTTATGATCCACCTGTCTCTTATCTACGTAGCTGTTTCAAAGCTCTGCCTTCCACGGGGCTGGCATTTGCAGAACTCCGCTTTTGCCTCCCAGACTTTAACCACATTTACCCACAGGAACGCTCCTCCTGTGGCTGCATCAGCAGGGCTCACAACACAGGCTCAGCTGCCTGAAAGTTAAGCTTGATCTTGGGGCACAGAGAGTACATCGACACCGTAAGAGTGATGAAGGCTCGAGAACAAGGTTACGCTCTGAGATGCTGCATTTCGTATGACAGCTGCAATGCTAAAGTAAAGCGCACCAAGGCACTAACACTGCGTGTATGCTGCCGGGCTGAGCTATATACATCTGCCTTCAAAGCCCTATGCAAACTCTACAGAATTAAGTCTCACAACGCTCTCACGACGCTGATGGGTTGTATATAAATTGTTTCTTGCTCTTCATAGAAGAGAAGCGACTTTAAAGAACTAATGTCTTGTAACTATTGATCTTTCTATGTGAAACCTTTATTATCATTGTAATATTTGTATTACAGCACTTCAATACAGCTCCATCTAAGATAATGGTACTGTTGTACTAAGCAAAGACACATGAGATAGATTTTGTTAGCTTCTCTCAGAAGAGCCTTTACCCGACAAAGAAAAGAGAGATGAGATGAGAAACAGGGACAGAAAGAGAAGTTGATATGCCTTAAGTAACATACTTGACTAGCAGGAAGGCCATGGACAACCTCTTGACAGCATTACAGCAGACCACGGGTTTCTTCTGGGGCTGGTTACAGTCTATCTTCCCTATTCAGACAAAATACAACAAGGACATTGACAACACCCCCAACTTGCACTCTAAAAATTGCAGACCTTTCCCCCTCTAATAATGTGATATCTTAAGACACATCCTGCAGTCTTTAAGCACTAGCAGAATTAAGCTGTGTATTATCCTCGAAAACAGGAAGCAACAATAAACTGTGAAAATACATTTTAAATATTAAAGAGCAAAGCATTTATAAAAACAATGGAAAAAAGGCTTCTTTTTTTGCATTAAAATAATTGTTATATGAAAAAGTCACATAAATCTAATTTCAATGGCTAACAGACTATTGTTATAATCTTAATAATTCCTCAGAGGATCCCTGCTCAAGCTCCATTTAGTGTTTTCAGTTTTGCATTAGTGGTTCATCCTACATACTATCACAGCACATATCAGGCCTACAATTTCAAGCCTTATTAAAATAATCATTTTTATCAGGAATGGAGAGCTGTTACTTACCACTGGAAATATATTATTAGCTCATCCAAGCTAAATTGCTCATTCTTCCCCACCAGAAGTTAGATGCCTGTCAACATTTCAATATTATCTCTAACATTCGGAGACTCTATAATTATGGAGCATTTGTTGGTGATTTGTTTTTTTAAAAAATAATAGATGGAGAATTCTGTCTTGTCTTTTCTGTGTGGGATACACAGTCCATAAAGGAAGGGGAAAATATATGTTAGGAAATGGGAGGCAAATGTTACATTCTAATTTTTCCAGCACTGGAAAGGAATGCTTGCTCTGTAGAAAACAGGGAAAACATTTAAATTGGAAAGGGCAAAGGAGGTTTCCAGCAGAATATCACAAAGAACATCCATGGTAATGCACAGATCTTTTTCAAGGTGAAGACTAAGCCAAGAAAAGTAATAGAGAAAGATACACAATCCAGTCTGACCTCTACAATGATTGAATTCAACAGGGCTATCTGATAAGATTGTTCCTAAAGTTCTTAATTTTTTTTTATAATTTGTATTTCTTTTTTTTTTCCTACTTTTTTCCCCTATTTTTCTATTGTATTATTATCCTTGTCTTTACATTTGAACTCTGCCAATATTTGTGATACGGATGTGTTGCTCTGTAGCATGGGTTTGTGTCTTATTTGCTACAATTTGTACCTCTGTCAGGTGCACCTTTTCAGCCTCCTTCTCTTACAGGTTACATTTTCAAGTTCAGCCTGTCTCTCATCTTCCTCTTGAAAACTCTATAAATAACCAAAAACTTCTCATTCTCCCTGTCCAAATAACTCCCTAAAATTCTCCTCTCATCCAAGACCCACAAATAAATCAGTTAAACTAGTGCTGAATCCACTGCCCATCTTTTTATATACAATCCCAGGATAAGGAGGGCTTCCAGTTACAGGTAATAAAAACAGCCGAATAAAATAAAACCCAGAAATACATTGAGCGGTGTTCAGTCCAAATCTCAAAGTTTGTGAACAGTTTAATTCTGGTTTCTGAGCCAGTGTGACTCCTGTGACTTCCAGAAAGGCTGCCAGAGAGGGCTTAAGATAACAGGAAAGGAATAGAACTACTGTTGTTTAATTATAGTCAATTTAATACATAGATGAACCAGGGTATGTGCACCAATGCACCAGCGTAATATATATTGCATTAAAGTATGAGCCACCTGCATGGAGCTCATGACCTTTGCGAGACTCGTACCCTTCTGGAGAGCTCTCTGTAACCAGTGAAAAACGAAACCCTAAAATGTTTAAAATAGCACTCTGTGCCCATGGTTAGGTTGCTGAATCCAACCCAAAGAGCCCTTTCACGATGGAAAAAAATGCACTTCATCAAATACGAAATAGCGATAGCAAATACACACAGCAAATAGCAAATACATTTCAACATACACATGGATGAAATATGAATGCCCTAGGCTAGATGAATCTAATCTGTGGTTGCTTCACTGTCATAAAACACCCATAGATCAAGAAGACGAGGTTGTAGGGAAATCTTGCATAGAAAAGTTTGAGCATTTTAGCCATTGGCTTTAGCCCTGCAGCTTTTCTATCAGCAATAATTCCTCCGTGCAGCGAAATACGCAGCCTGCCCTCCATTTTTTAATTCAAGGGCAGAAAGTGACAGGTGAAGATAAGTTTGTATAGATAGTGCTAACAAAACAACATGTAAAGCAATGAAAAAGAGTGAATTGTGAATTACCCTTAGTGGGATGGAAGTACGAATTCAAGATCCTAGTGAACTAGAGAACTGGAAGCAAAACTGAACATAGCAAAGTCCTCATTGGAGCAACCTGGGCATAGAGGAACACAGTAGAAGAGTTGGAAAACAGAGACGGTAACAACATGGGGACAATGGCACAGACTTTCAGAGAAGAATGAATGAGTTAAAGGAAACATCAGTTTCCACGAGAAAAACCTCACTGGTGAGTTCAGGATCAGTAAGAGAGCCAAAGCGAGATGGAGCAAGGGGGCAGTTTGAGGGCAACTGCTTAAGAAGAAAAACGGTGTTGGTAAAGAGGTGAAAAGCAAGTGCGTGACAGCCAAAGGGGTGAGGAGGATTCACCCAGGACATAAGTGGGAGAGCCCAACGTGCAGACAAGCTCAGCCATTTCCCATCTCAACCCGAGGAGAGCGGCCACGTGCAGCAAGACACAACCCCTCCCAGGACACCATTTCTGGGACTGAATATCTTTGCAATTACAGTCACAAATGGGATTTCTTTAGAAGTGGGAAAATAGCATGGAAGTGAGAATCTATACTACTCCAGGCTTCCCGTGCACCTTAGAAAGAAAGCACCATACTGACATCAGCAAAGTAACATTCAAAATACATAATAAACACAATTACAACCCACCACGGAGATGCTTGTCTACTTCACCACCTACACGAAGAGCCTCTGTGCATGGCCAAGCGAAATACCCCCTGATGACTGCAGCTTCTTTCCAACAGACAAAGAATATATCTGTTTGCTGATTAAAAGACATAAAAAAACTCAACAAAGCCAGGTTTGCTTTAAATATTTGTACAGTGCAGCCCCTAAGGATCAAAAATACTCCCTCCTCCTTGAAAAAAGAGCTGGCCCAGCATAGCATGGTGGCAGGAATGACAGAACAGCAGAGCAGTGTGTCAGAGAGATGGAAGGTTTCAAAAGGAAAAACATAAAGGGGCCTCCAGGTTTATCCAGGTCTATTTTTCCTTTGAGAATTATAATTAGTCAACAGTACATGATTTCCTCTTGAATGTCTGTGGGGGGTTTTGAGGGTTTTTTTTTCTTCCCGTTCTTGACAGTACCTCCTGCTGACATCAGACCAACAGTCATTACACCTTTCTAGTAATGTCAATAAAAAAATTGCCAAATGTATTTTCACATTCTATAGCTCACGTGGGCTTGAACAGAGAAACTCTCGGCCAGCAGAAAACTCAAGGACTCTGCAGTGATTATGTAATTTCCAGTTCCATAAAAATAACTATTTATCTTCAGAAAAGTATAGACTAGAGAAGGAAAGTATATAATGTAATAATTCAGTAGACAAAAAGTCGAACAGGAGAGGTGCTAGGTTGATCTCTTTTGCATTCAAGGAATCTGAAACTGGGGGCTGTTTCCCATTGGTGGGAAAAGATTGGGCCCGAAGCTTAGGTGGGTAAAATAACTCAAGAAACAGTGAAAAAAATCTTTAAAAATGAAATAAATTATTTTAATGTTTTTTGGTAGGGATTATTTCAGGCTCTTTCAGACCATTCTGACAGGCATCTCTTGACATTTGATGACTGTGTTGCATGATGCCCTCCCTTATTCTAAGTATCGTGGTACAAAAAAGGCAACATTTATTCTTCTTTTGTAAATATATTGTCTCCAGCCAGAGACCAGGTACACCACAGCTTTAGATTAAGGTTGCTATTCAAAGCAGGATCACTCCATTTCCTACAGATCCTCAAATAACGCTGACGAAAGCAGGATCTCCTGTGCTGCCTTCTCATCCAGCTAAGTGCGAGGGCAGGCGCTGATGAATGAAAAATGCCCAGTAATTGCCACTTGCGGCTATCACCAGTTGCAGGGGAAACTGCTAGCAGCTCGAGCTGGCTCCAGCAGAACTGGTAGGGATGTTTGATGCTGATGCACTCCAAACTCTGCACCATTCTCATTTCTGGGGAGAACACACAACTTTGGGGGAAGAGATCAGGACTCTGTGTGCAGAAAGCTGCTGGACAGGTTCAAGGGGAACTGCAAGTGCCTAGTGCACTTGCATGTTAATCTCTAAATATATCTGTGCGATGTTGATATTGTGCATATAATGCATCTATGTGCTAAAATTACAGGCCTGAAGAAATGCAGGCAGGTATTTCCATATGCTTCCCTACCACTAGCGTGAATATGTACTGACCTCTCCAATTTTGAGTACTTAGATGAGGTGCTAGTCAGTCCTTTCCACCTCAGATACCTCTGCTTTATGATTTGACATGACAGCTACTGATTATAGACTGTAATAAAGGTGAGAACCCTGAGAAAAATACAGTTTGGCCTCACATTCAGATTTTGAATGTTGGAATCCCTGTAAAATGAGATATAGTGAGAGATGTGTGTGCACAACACTAGCCTCCTAACAGGATTACTCCAAGTAAATAGCCTATCATCTTCATTTTAAGAAGAGCTTATGAAAGAAAAATACCTGTGAAGATTAGCACTGAAGAATTAAAAAAAATCCATTTGCTCCATGTCCTCTTCATTTGACATTATCTTCTTTTGTATCAGTGTGAGACAAGCTAGCGTAAGAACCCTGAAGCTAAGCACTCCTGACTTCTCCAGGTAGCTTAAAACGATATAAAAGCTTTGGAGTCTGGCTTCTGTATTTTACTTTAGTGTCTTATGATGCCCAGCTGAAGAAATTCAGCATTAAAACTGGTTGGAGCAGGATAGCATTCCACTGGGGGATGCTGTAACCTGGAGAGCTTAAGCAGCAGCATTCAAAATAGCAATTCCCAAGGGCAGGAGTGTATTTTCAGGTAGGGCAATTGAATACATCTCAGAAAGGAACTCCTCTGGAAACTGTAGGTGCCTTAAGCATAAAGCAGAATCATGGCATGTCACCTAAGAAATGCTTTGCCACAGATTTCATCACGACCTTTCATTTCTGTTACTGATGAGGAGGTGGAAAAGAGAGAGGATTCCCCTAAGTATAGCCATCTCTCTGAGCCTTTGTTTACCATCCTCTTTCTTCTGACATTGGCCAGGTATTTCCTTCTTAAACATGTTTTCTAAGTCAGGATCAAAATAGTTGTAAAATGCTCCATTCTGGATTTAAAATTTACAAACCTGAACCCAGTGGGCTTCAGTTCTATTAGAAGCAGTGACATGAAGTGGTATCATGCTTTTGTGAGCTGCCTCAGTGAAGCAATGTGTCAGCAAAGAAGACTGCATCCACTTAATGAAACAAACCTATCAGTAATGTTGATTCAAAACAAACAAAGAAACAACAAAAAAAAAAACCAACATGCTTTCTGTGACAAAGGAATTAACCCTCCATCTAACGTCTTTGTGACTCTTGGTCCTCTTTTAGCCACCAGCCTTTTACACAGCTGATGGGCTCAGAGGCTGTTGTAGATGTTTTTGTAATGACTCACTGGTATCAATATTGAAAAGTATCTACAACCTTTATATTGGATCATTACAATAGTATGTATACATGTAAATCTGAATGAAAAAAAAAGGAAAGTAGATAGGTAAAGAACAAAAGAGGAGGATAATGATTAAATCAAGGTATAGCCACCACTCATTGGTGGAGGGGATTTATTCCTCCCTGATACAGCTCTACTACCTTTGCAAGGGTGAGGAGGTTTGCACTGGGGAGTAATTTTGCTTATACACTTCTCTTATACTTTCATATATCCATGTCAGACAGACTTTCAGTGCTTTATTAATTGTTATTTCATGCAAACAGTTAAAAGCAGTGAAACTAGAATTATACGATCATAGTCATAAAGTGAACAGTATATTGCAACTTGTTTACCCATCTGCTATAATTGCACTGTGGGAATTGAACTGCCTATATTAAAAGCATTGACATAAGTGGTGCTAACATATATAGAGGGTATGGGTCAATATGTACTATTACGTTCTGCATTTGCATCTTCATATTAGATAAAGCTAAGGGTTCCTACATCTAAGTAGACGCAGCAGAACTGAACAAGCTTTGAATGAAATGGCTTGTACATGAAGAAGAACAGGAGTAGAACACGATGCAAGTTAATGGTCCCAGTTTCTCAGATGGACCTTTGCCTTCAGCCTCGCTGTCACTGCTGAGGTTCTCTGCTGCCTGGATCCGTCTGCAATGAACATCTTAATACTTAGCGAAGGAATGGGCTTATGCCCTAGGTCACTCCCTGTTTGCTACAGCTATAAAACCGATTCACAAGCTGAAGTAGAGATAATAGAGGACACAGATTACAGCTGCTAAAGCAAAGACGACTTTGGTTAACCTCCTGGCCCTGCCATACTCTTTCTCTGCAGCATAATTCTGTCTGTAGACCCTGGATACATCTCTGCTACCTTTGAAAGCGAGTGTGAATCCAAGCTGAAGCTCACACCCACCCCAAGCCCAATGGGTGTGGATGGCAGCTTGAGGAGCGACCTGGGTTTAAGTGAGCTCCAGGCCAGAATTTGCTTGCCCTTCATCCCTGGGGCTGCCGCTCTGTGCACATCCAGGAACATCCTCCCCTGCGTGCAAGCGCAATGAAATCTCTCAGAGACAGTTTCACACTTTCTGCCTGAACCTCAACTGATTTGACAGTGATCAAAGAAGTAAATGATTTTTCCCTCTTCCCCCTGAATGGGAACCTAAAGGGACTTGTTTACTTTAAATCCCAGCATAAAAACTCACAACAGCAAGTTTTATTTTTTTCCTTTACCTTGAAATTCATAACATCATCCAAGTATAGATAATTATCCTTAGAACAAGCAAAAAGCAGCCCTTGAGAGTCAGAAAAAAAAGTACTTCAAGAAGGATTTGCTTTTGATAGTGGTTGTTCAAAATCTCTTAACAGTAAAAAAAAAAAAAAAGAAAAAGTTTAATTGATGCAAAATATATTGATTGCAAAAGAAGCCCCCAAAATCCACCTCTCTGCATTGCTACATTATGTTAATATTCTCATGTTGTCAGCAGATCTTTAGCAGGTATGAGGGATTCATTAGCCTCAGTGTAACTGGCATCCCAAACTCCGGCAGAGACTGGAGGCTTCCTATACCTCAAGCTGCCTCAAGTCAAAGTAGGACGAGTGTCTCTGACTCAGGTGTACCCATTATGGTATAATCAGCTGTCCCTCGTGGAGTTAAAATCACTTCACTTGGAAAAGGCAGTGGTAGGTCTACCTGGAATTGCTTCATTTTAATGCAAATGCACCTGCTTTCAGAGGAAATAAATACTGCAAGTGAGTAAGTATGGAATAAATGGGTCTCCTGCTGAGGGGTGGGTTTACCTTGGTAGAGGTCCTGTTTTACACATATTTCTGTGTGTTTATGTGTGTGTACATCTGCAGGTGCATACATTGTGCATGCACATGTGTGTATAAGTGTTTGTATATCCACATATATATACACATATACATATAGGTATATGTAGCTTAATGCAGACTAATTTAATTTCCAGGTCTATCCTCACCAAGAAATTTGTCCAGAAGAAGGCACCCCTATAAATCCCCTTTTGCTTCAATATCCTTATCAAAAATATGCCAGCGGCCTCCTTTACATGGCAGTGAGATTTAAAAAACTGAGCCCAGACCCTGAACCTTCTCTGCCTCTGCTCAAAATGGGCATCATAAGAGTGCTCAGGATCTGCTCCCTCCTGCAGGATTAGACCTAAAAATACCAAAGACTTGTATGGATAGAAGGAATGTTCATTTTTTTCCTTTTTTTTTCAGGGGACTCTAAATTACCGTCTAGCCTCCTATTATTCTCAATTGGCTCCTTCTCGATGATAATTGCAGCAAGGTTAAAAATGGCCTAATGATTGCATTAGTTTCCACACAACTTCCCTCCTTTCACTCCTCTCCGACCTCTATCCATAACAGAGATTGGTGAAGGACAAGCAGAAAAGTAAAAAGAATGCCTGAATATAGGTTGTCATGCCCAGCCCAGCTGTTGCTAATAATAATTTTCTGAGTGCTGGCGCTGGATGAGCCATTTGTCACGAATGATTTATTTCACAAAATTAGCTCTCTCTTTTACCCCTTGCAAACTTTTTGTGTGAAACGACAGACATTTCATAGTTGCCCGTTACGTGTGCTGGCCGGGGCGATGGTTTCTCTCCTCCTGTGTGAGTCTAGGGACTAGCAGTGCACTGAGCTGCAAGGATTCAGTAGAGACTAATGATTTTGGATGCCTCTTCTTTTTAACTGTCCCTTCTGGGCAGACAGATCATGGCACTGATATTCAGCAGGTACAGTTCAAAATCTTGCTGAAAAATTGCCCCTTAAGGGATACCTTGGTTGTTCACACAAAATTACTAATTGCTTCTGAAAATCTCACCCTGTGCCTATTCGTTATATGTCATTACTCACATCAATTACACGGTAGATGTTATTCCATGACTGACTGACTGATGTTCTGCAGAATGAGGAACAGGTACTCACTAATGTATGACAAATAAGGCTGCCCCCTTTACATATCAAAATAGATATTCATAAAAATAGCATTGCCTTCCTTCCCCCATTGGGGACTGAACTGTCTGTGTAATAGTGATTTTTTTTTTTTTTTTTCCCCTAAAACGCTGCCCCATCTCCTGTCACTTTTCAATCTAGTTTACCTTGAAGTTTCTAAGTAGCATAAAGCAGCCTCTGAGCTCTGACATCAGCTGGGACTCAGTTCTTAATGGGGTGTGTTCCCATTAGCCAGCTGATCTCCAAAGACTAAATCCATCCCTTGATGCCTGACTGTTCAGGTATCTTTTAAAGGTTTCATCATCGTAACGCTTCTGTGACTCCAAAGCAGGGGGAAAAATACATTATTTGGTTTGCATGAGAGTTCTCCTTTCAGGAATGACTGTGCTTGATTCATTACAGGGAATGGGTTTGGAATTTATGCCAACCTCCTGCTTCCTTCTTTCAAACTGCCCATCTGCACTTTCAGTAGGGCTCCTGGTCCTTGGATTCACAGGTCTGTGTTGGACGGGTGGAAAGCCTGTTCTGGGACAATATATGTGCCAAGGTGACACTGCAGGCCAGTAAATGAGCAGTGCGGGTGGCTCGGGGAGCACTGCGGCTGGGTGCTCGGTGGGGAGGCGGCCGGCACAGCAGGACACGGACAGTGACCTGTGTCAGGGCAGAGACCAGCAGGCAGGAACGTGTCCCATGCAAGGGGTACTGAAATCCCTGGATAATTCGTAGCCATAGCCACGTATACTACTACTTGGTGAGGTTACTGACCTGTTCGGTCCAGCAGCCACATCTAGCTGTGACTGAGGAATGTGTCTTAATAGGCAGAGCAGACAACGCGATGGAAAGCCACAATAGTAGGAGGCAGCGGTAAAATAATGTGGGGAAAGGGCAGGGAGGGGAGAAGGGCTGATTTTAGTTCTTTGTCTTCCAATAATCACTGCACAGCTTGACATCTGATTTCTTTTACCCTAATCTCAGCGGGCCTACCAAAAATGCTACTGGCCATCAGATTATCTCAGCAGATCATTAAATTTTCTTATCCTCCAGACTTGTGGATGCTGTGGAGCCATCCAAGGATAACGAGCAGCGGCTGTTGCTTTCACCTGGTTGAGGTCAATGTGCTTTATGAATGCTCCCCACATACATATTCTCTTTAATGAACAAGTCTTTTCTTTTTATAAGGATTCTAGGTGAAAAAGAAAAAGTGAGCTTTAGGGGTTTTAGACCAGAAATGTCATATTTGTTAGTTATCCAAAGGAGAAAGGAAGAAAAAAAAAAAAAAAAAAAAAAGAGGCAATAAGTGATCCAAAATCCACATACATTTAAATTTGTGGGAGTGTGCACCCTGCAAAATTCCTGTGCATAATGCTGGTCTCTTGGCCTGCATGCTACCTGGTTGGTTTCAGACACATCTGAATTCCAGCTGCAATTGCCCGAACAGCTGGATTGATTGAATTCATAGGCTAAACTGTTATTGCTTCTGGGAGCAAACTGAACACGGGTTACTGCACTGCTAATGCTCTTTACTGATTCTAGGAAAGCAAACAGGTTTATCTGATCACAGATAAACTTACCTCCTCAGATAAACATTTAAATAGATGAGCTTTCTCCTTCAAAAATGCAAACCCTATTTCCCTTGTGGTAGCTAATTTTTCCTGCACTTCCCTATGTCTTCATGTCCTTCTTTCGCTCTTCTATTCAGATTCTCATCTATTTTCATGAATGGATGCTTTTGCTCAAATAATAAGGCTCCAGACTAGCAGAACAAACTTGGATAGAGTACTGAGGCTGAATAGATGCTGAACTTCAGCAATTCATTTGCGCTGATAACATAGTGGTTGGAACAGCGAGTGGTCTAATGCTGCCTGAGAGTCACATCATGCAGGTCACACGCTGCTTGTGTCCTGCACCGCATTAATAGAGACACCCAGCTGGCACCGGTGAGGAGGATAATTTGGTGCCCACGTTAGTTTTTCTCACCCAGAAATAATGGACTCTTTTCTGTACAGTCCCAGCTGACCTAATTATGCTCTGTATTAACTCTGAAGTTATAAAGGTGCCCACGGGATTACCATGACTGGAAGCCCCAAACCTTGCCAGCTACGGGAGTGTTTCTGCTCCCTCTGTATGAGGGGAGGCAGCACAAATCTTTTGGCAAAAGCCCTTTAAACGTGGCATTATTTACATAATTTCCCATGAAGAACAGCTGGGTAGCCCTCCACTCCAACCATAACTTCTAAGCTGTGGTGCTCGTAGGATGCTGAGGAGTTAATGGAATAGGGGTGACTCCTACAAACTGGCCCATTGCAGGTGGCACTTGTAAACTGGTGTCCAGCGCTTGCAGTCAGATCCAGATTAGCGGCCACTGGCACTAGTGGCATTTCAGAATGGGCCTATATTTACTGATAGCTTTTAATTAGTCTGCACAGCTCATTTCCACATCTGCTTTCCTANGTGTCCAGCTCTTGCCACTGGCACTAGTGGCATTTCAGGATGGGCCTATATTTACTGATAGCTTTTAATTAGTCTGCACAGCTCATTTCCACATCTGCTTTCCTATAAACAAACCACTAATTAGTTCAGCGAGTCAGTTAAAAAGTGTACGGTTGTGCCAGAGAGTTTAAAGAGACACTGAAAATATTTCAAAAGCAGCCCATTTCACTGTAATTCCTTTTTATTATTATTAAGGAAAATGTGAAAAATAAAAAAACACTAATCTCCTTCCTCTGCTAATTTCAGGGAAAAAAAACTATAGCAAAATTGTGGCTATGTCAAAGATAGGTATGTCTCCAGAGCAAACCCACTTGGGCTTTAAGCTTTCAGACACATTGTTTTGCTTAACTTGAGTCAAGTGGTAGCGCAAGAAATTTTACTGCTAATACTTCTGAAGTGTGGTTTCTGCCTGGAAAAAAGTCAAGTTAATAACTGAGTTTTTGCAATACCCAGGCTTTAAGGCCTAATCCAGTAAAGGAAAATAGCAGTTGCTGCGCTGGAGTCTTGTGTGCGACCTGCAAGGCTTAAGGAGAAGATAAGGTTTCTAAGCAGGGTGAGAAAACATGAAGTTGTTTCCCACTTGGTGTGTGGAGCTCACTTCTGCCTTCCAAAACGGGCCCTCGCAGAGGAGGGGGTGTCTCTGCCCCCACAAGCATCCACTGATGGGCTGGATCTTCGTGCGGCCCCGCCGGAGCACGACGTGAGCAGGGAAGCAGACTCCGACCCGCGGATGTGTTGTCCACAGGCTGCCGCCCGCCCCTCGTTTCTTAAGTCACCGTGGGCTTAGCTGTAAGCAAAGCCCAGAGCAGGACCAGGCTTTGGATGCACAGAGAGAAACTCAAACCAAAACTGGAAAGACTTAGGCATCTCACAAGGCTTTTAAATTCCTCCCAAACTCATTTTTGTGCGACTAAATCCTCTATTGATGCCGACTGCACAGACTGAGTGTGAGGCAGCCACGCTCCCACTCTAACCCTGCCTACTGGTAACAATAGAAAGTGAAATAATTTCCATTTTTTAAAGGCGAGCTTTTGGTTTGCTGGGAGCCGAGCTCGTTCTGTCCCTGCGACACCCTCTCACTTTGATACAGTGCCTAATCGCTGAGCACAAGGGCCTTCCCCCATCTCCTCTCTTTGCTCCCAGGCTCACGGCGTTGCAGCGATTCAAAGCTCTGCTCTGTGTCGAGGAGGCAGGAGGGCTGCGTGGAGCAGCCTGCACCTCTCACCGCTCCTCTCCGTCGACAGGGGCTATGGCTGCAGGCCAGGGACTCTCCCAAGGAAGACATTAATGCCCTGACTACACTCCTTGCCAATTAAAGGGGATTTGCTCGTGCAACCTGATGTGGATGCAGTGCTTGGCTGATGGTGCAGGCTGATGCCACAGCAAAGGCACTGCTTGACTGCGAGTTAAGCCGAAGCTCTGGAAAAGGCACCTGCCTCCCCGTTAGTGTGGGGGAAATCACTGCAAACCACACCTGATGCCACCTCAAAACACACTCCAGCTGTCCCTGCTCAGGACACCGCGCTCGTAACCTCCTGGCCACCTGCAGAAGGTGATCACCACCCTTTCAGCTGCTGAGCATTGTGGCGATCAATCAACCAATCAATCATTTATTTAAAGCCCACGGCCTTACCAACCCTTCCTGTACCAGTGAGGCTGTATTAGAGCATCAGAATCCTGTGTGCAGACTGGGATGGGAGCGGAACCGGAGCCGTCCCGGTCCTGCCGCAGCGGCCGGTCCCGGGCCCCGCGGAGCCGCGCGGCGCTCGCCCTAGCGCGGGGGGCGGCCGCGCGTGTGAGCGACGGGGCTGGGGCGCCCCGAACTGTTCCGGCGGTACCGAGGGAGGAGGAGGAGAAAGAGGAGGGAAAAAAAGCGCTCTCCAGGCACCTGACTTACTCCGTGACTCCGCTGCTTCTCAACAGCGCGTGCCGCCAGCAGCGAGGATCCTCCCTGGAAGGCGAGGAGGAGTGACTTGAGGGGCGGAGGAGGAGGAGAGCGGCGCGCTCGCCTATAAGGAGGTGTCCAGCGCCGGCTGCTGCTCCCCGCCGCAGCCGCCGAGCAGCGAGGGGCGGCGGGAGCCGGGGCAGCGGCGCGGGCGCGG
>VWPW01001889.1:160538-203473 GCA_013389825.1 Crypturellus undulatus
GGCGCCCTTGTCCCGCGGACGGCGCGGCCGCAGCGCGGGGCTGGCGCGGGCGGCGGGTCCCGCTCCCCCCCGTCCCCCTCGCGGTCCCTGCGCTCGAGGGCACCCGCTGCCTCCTCTCCCCCCTTCTAACTTAAATTTCCGTCAATTAAACGATGGTTAATACGTTTTAATAACGCGCGCTCACACTAAACGGCAGGCGATTTAAGGCTGAGGCTTGCCGTTACGCATGCGGCAATAAACTTAATTCCGAACACTTAAAAAGGAACTCTGCATTAATGAGCTTTAGTATTTCACGGGTGACAGTTTAATTTCCCTATGCCAATAAACACTTCCCCTGAATACGCGCTGCTTCCTAAATATTTAGGAGTGGATCTTTTTTTAAAGCGTGATGATCAATGGTTTTATTATACTGTACAGATTTTACTTATTCATTGGGCAGTGAATTAGTGTGGGATCGGCTGCCTGTGCTTTCCCGGGAGCCGAGCGGAAGGACCCTGTGCATATGTAATAGCTACAGGTTCCCTAGAAACCTCGTTAGGTTTGGATGTGAGGGTATGTGCGTGTGAGCACAGATCTCAATAATTGCATCCAGTGTGAAAATTCATCGCTTGCTTAAATAAATCATCTCTGTATGTGGGAGCCCAGGGAAGCTACGTGCCCTTCCTTGGGCTTGGAGTGAGGAGGAAATCTTATATATGGGTCAAAATGTTGAATGTGATGTGCCTGGATTAGTACCCTGAAGTCTGTGTTAAACCTGCTATGTTCAACTGCCCTTGCTTTTAGGAATACTGAGCTTCCAAGGTCCCAGTGGACTTTCCCAAAGGAGATGTTTCCAAATGGGAAACCTCAGCCCAGACCTCTACTGGAATTTGAGCAGTTTTTATTTGAAAAACTGAAGCGCAAATGGAAAAGCGCTGCTCTTATGCCTTGAATCAAATGGTTTGACTAAATCTCCTAGTCCCGTGTTCGTGCTGTGTAAGTGCAGGGGCTCCAGAGGGTTTGTTCCTCTCAAGCTCTGCAAATGAGAGTGGAATTGAGGACAGCATTTCTGGTGGAATAGGAGTGTTCAGGAGGAAGAATTGAACTGCTTCATTTTTTTCCTAATATCTAACACATTATTAATGCAGCTAACTTTTTTCTTACTCTTAAATTTAGGAAATCTTAAATTGAGGGGAGGGGAGGAACAAATGATTCTTTCATTTACTTAATTTCTGTAATGGGAAAATCCCAAGCAAGTAAAAACCTTCCCTACCTGAGATATTTCATTCCTCTTTGGTATAGCTTTTAATTAAACAAAGAATTGCTAAAGAATCTCCTTTGAAGCAACTGTAGACTAGAAATTAGATAACATTAGATCAAAATTACCAATGCTAATAAAATATAAGAAATTTCTCTCACTTGCTTTTCTCCATGATGTATTACATGAGGCAACGAGAGTGGCAACAGGATTTCTCCTAAGGATATTAATTATTAGAAAAAGAATAAATAGGCATGTACCTAATACTGGAAAAGGATTGCATACAATAGCTATACAAAAATTCTGGTGTTTATTAGGTAGAGGGAAATGCAAAGCCTTGCAGTATAACAAATTAGTTGCCCTTTAGCAGCATTTTCTGTGATCTAGAAACATTTGTAGCTTCAGTAAATCTACATCCCCTGTTGTTGAATGCATTTTTATTTTGCTGTGTGTGTATGAGGTTGAAATGTGGAAAGGAAAACAAGCTTATGCTGCTCCCCTATGCTGATGTACAGTGCAGGGCTACTTCGCATCTGTGGAAGTATTCATGAAGCAGGAGTGGTTTTGCTTGCTCCTTGCTGTGCATTTTAATTTTCTTTACCTTGCTGTTCTGTGCATTCTGCTCTCACTTTTATTTATGTCTTGTTTGTCTGACTTTTGTTATATGTCTGGAGAGATGTAGCAAATTAAAACATTCCTTGAAGAGGCTGTACTTTCCAACTCCCATTGCAAAAGCTTTTCTCAGACACGGGGCATGTTTCCCACTGCAGGGTATGACCTTCCTCCTCCACAGAATCATTACACCTAGTTCACTACCATCCATTACCTGCCACATTCAAACCTTTCACTTAAACTTAGTCCAAACTGTCAGTCAAACCTGCAAAAATTCAGTGTGCCATAGAAATAGATCTTCTATTGAACTTGTATTGAATTATGTAATATGAGTTACTGTTCTGCGGTGGATTTAGATCTGGCCTTACTGGAGGCTTCTTAGTCCTTAAGTGCTCATACTGCAACTTGTACTGTTCCTATCTGTGTTTCAGAATACAGATTTAAAAAAAAAAAATCCACTTTATTGCAGAAGACAACTTTTGTAGAAAATAAATGTTGCCTGATTATTTTAGTCCTTCTTTGCAGTGATCTAAATTGGCAGTAGCGGTGCAAGAGTCAGACGAGCGTAAGGGTAAACATACAGCAGAAAACTTGACTCTGAAAGCTTGAGGCTATCGAGATCAATAGGTTTACCCAGGACTTGTGACAGCGCAAATGAGACCTTGGTCAGCAGTGATAAAAGCGAGAGGTCTGTTGAACAGTGACCTTTCTGTCTATGTGGTCAGAAAATGCTAAGTTTTGAAGGTATCTGTTGAAATGGGTAGGATATTGATTTTCAGGTTGTAGACTGCAGTTCATTTGCTTGCAGACTGAGTAAAGTTGCTTGGCTCGTGCCCTGGTTCTTCTGCTTGTTGTATAGAATATGTTTAAGTATTCTTCAGGAAAGATTGGTGTTCAGATGTGCTTTCCTCTTAGCTCCATAGGGGAACCATACTCAAATATTAACTAAAAAAGACGAAAAAGTCTTCTAGTGTAATGGGAAAAATAATATGGAATAATGTGACTTCCTGTGGGAGACTGTGAGTGAAATTCCTGCCATGGCAAGCTCTGAGGGAATTGTTCCTGATCAGGGCTGCTGCCTTCACATCTCGTTATTGATGGCTCAGGCAGTTTGACTCAGTAGTCCTTGGCTTTGAGTTGTTTTTAGCCTTTCTGTGGACTGCAAAGGTCTTGGGATTCTGCATCCACTAAGCAGATGGTGTTACCAGCCCACAGCAATCTATACAGGGTTATTAGATCAGTATCAAATGCATTGTCTATTTGGAGAAATCTTTTTTTAATGCCATGCAGACACTGCAGGGTTTTTCTTATAACAGGAAGAACAAATTCTTTCCAAATGTGCTTGGTACAGTTCTATAAAGTATAGACTACAAATGGAAGATACGGTGCTTCTGGGGAGAACACAGTTCCAAAACCCTCCCAGCACATGGCAAGTATCAGCTCCTGCCAGCTCCCTGCCTGTGTGGGCCTGGAGTGCTCAGTATCACCAGAATGAGTTTTTTACCAGTGGGAAACTGCGGGAGTCTCACATGCAAGCATGGAGGCAGATTCTGACTTTGACTTTTGCATTTAAGTATTGCAAGTAATTCCTTTGGGGCCAATTGAGTTGATACAATATGGTGAGATCATGTCAATTTTCAGATCAGATTGATATTTCTAAACCTATGGATTACCCTACCCCAGCCTTTCTTCCTCCTCTCCCACCATGTTTTCTGATGGTATTTGAGGCAAATGGAGTCTAGAGAGCTGATTGGAAAAATGAGTGAGAATCCCAAGGTAGAGGAAGTGTGGGGTGGCATTTATTTTTAGCACTCAAATGCTACATATGACAAGTTTCGACTTGTTTAACAAATAGAATCTCACACTCCCAACCTCTGCACTCCACACATCCAGAAAAGATGATAATAGGGAAAAATATAGATCTGCAGACATATCTTACAGGATCACCCATGACAGACTGAGTAATCTGTTTTCCATTAGTCTATCAGCCTTTGGTGTTTGAGCATGAGAGCTGGCTGTGCAAAGCACTAGGTAACCTGGTTTCTTTTCAAAATGACCTGACTTGGCTGGTATTTTGACTACTATTTTTGTTGAGGGAAAGATGCTCTGATCCTGCAAGATTTGCCTTTTCAGACAGTTGCTATTTGACTGATGAGGCCCCTGCTTGCATGGTGTTTATGGATGTGGTCCTCACTGGGCGCTCTTCCGAGTGTACTTGGAAAGGAAATGTGGAGAAGGAAGAGCTGGATTTGCATGAACATTTTCATCTAATCAATTGCCTTTAAGGAATGTGGGCCATTTTGTTCAATCTTATCTTAAACTCTCTCAGACCAAGAAAGAAGGGAGAAAACAGTGTATGTCTGATGTATAAAAAAAATCTGTAATGGGCATTTTTGGGGGCTCTGAATGTGTCAGTAAAGCAGGATGCATAATAGTTATTAGCATGTCTGTACGGAGTCAGAAAAATGAGGGTATTTTTGTACACAGCACTGGACTGATATCACTGATAATTAATTTCCTTGTATTAATCTTGTCTCTGTATTCTCTAATTGCCCTGTGCAGATTCTTGTGGGCTGATAATGCCATCTGTTCACTAGATCAGCAGAACCGATGGCTTTTAAGTGTGAAAAAAGTAGTATAGAATTGGGGTGGAGGGGGAGAGAGATGTCAGAATGCTGCTTTTTTATTTTTAATTATCCATTAAGCAGTTTTCTAAAGAAAGGAATTAATAGCGTAGTAAGACAATTGCCCTTGCAGATAGATAAGCAGTAGATAGTGTTTTGTAGCTAGTATTTGCTCCAAAATAAAGTAACTTAGTTGAGAGAGCGTGTAGCTATTTGTAAATGTCATAAAGGATCTTGCCTGATCCATATACCGCAGGGAGAAGAAAACCTTAGTTGTATTTTGCCTCTACATAATGCTAGCAATTAATCTATGCTATTATAGACATATGTTGGGGCTTGGATAACTTGGTCCATTTCCTACAGAAACTCGTGTTTGGAGATTATCAGCCCAGGAACCGGGTGAAGCAGTGCCAGTCTGCATCACAGCTAAAATAGGGAGCCGGTATTAAAGCTGCTCTATAATTAATACTGCATTTTTTTCATAACCAGTGAATCAAAAGCCTGCAGAGTTGGTTTTTGAATGTACAGTTATAGCTTTACCACTAAATTGGTACAGAACTTGGAGACAAAGTGCTAGTCTGTAAGTTAGTAAATGAGTGCTATGGAGTGTTGCTATTATAATAGTCACTGGTGTTTAACCTCTCTGTGATCTCGTGCAGCCTGGGGGATTTCTACTTGCATAGACATTAAATAACGCAAAATACCAGGACATGATGCTTTGACACCATCACCTCAAGACAAAAATTCTTCTGCGGCATCAGTTGGCTGCCACAATCACTTTGGAAGAGAAGGATGCTGGTTTTGGTCTTCTGGATAGACTTGATGCATGATTTAGAGACCTTTTACTGGATCAGCAAGTGTGTTAGTGTTAGGAAAGATATTAAATGATCAAGGAGGCAAAAATAGCATCTGTGTCTTAGTTTCCTTCTGTAGCAGTGGCAGTTAATCTGTGTATCTTTTTGTCATCTTCATTTTATGCAGATGCCAAAGCAGAGGCTTCTGACTCGGGTTGAGTGTGGCAGTGTATTGGGGATGGGGAGGTGGTTTTCAGGGAGCATAGTGTAAATGGCTTTTCCAGGGGATTTTCCTTCAGTCTAACAAATTGAATAATTTCTGTTTTCTTAGGAATCGTGATTATATCAGTAATTAAAAGAGCATTCATCAGCATCATTGTGATCCAAAATCTGGAGGTTGTTCTAGCGCTGGGCTTGGGCTAGAGAAGTCCAGATTCTTCCCTAGGAGGAATGAAGACAAGTCAAATATCAGGTCCTAGGAGAAGTTTGCTGGCAACTGCAGACTTTCTTCTGCCGTAGTTAACATCAAACACGTTACACCACTGACTAGCTTCTAACATGCCAACACCATATTCATGCTGAGCAATTCAACTCCAGATTTGGTTAGGGTTCTTAAATAACTTGGCTACTGTATGGATTCATAATAGCAATAATGAGGAAAAGCTAAATTTGTAACTGTTTATTTAGTATTAGTCTGGACTACTAAAGAGTTTAGTGGCTGATATCTAATGCATTCTTTGACAAATTGTTAATTGCTTGTGTGATATTTATAGCATAAAAGAACAGAGTTGCAGTGGAATATGCTGTACCCCCAAACTATTTGGAAGATGTTCAGTAACACCTACTGCGGTGGAAATCGAAGAATAACTGTGGTATCGTTTGGGTATCACTTCTGTTTTGACATCAGTAATTAGAGTTTAGCATAAACCCACAAAGCATGAAACAGAATGGTATTCAATACTAACCATTGTGGCACAGTAGGATTTGGACTGGAAATAAATGCATTTTCATTCTCAGTTTTATTGTGTGTATTGAGAAGTATTGCATGTTGGCTCTGGGGAATTCTGAAGCATAAATTTTTTTCTCCTCTAAAAGTATTCAGTGCACTGTGTTGCCAATACAGTAATAAATAATAATAATAATTTAAAAATGTGTGAAATCCTCTTTGTTCCCAGTTGGGCAATAAGAAGCTGATAAATGCTGTGCTGCTTGCATTGGAAATGACAAGTTGCATTTACTCCTCCTGTAAATTGAGGCACTGTTCCTTGGTGAGGATGGTTTTTCAGTGATGGGAGCTCATCATCAGTCCAGGAACAAGCCAATACCTTGTGATCTGCTTGAGGTGACATGGTTGTGGTAATTCCCTTAGTAGCTCAGTAGTTTTCCTTGTATATTGGGGCCAAATGGCACCCACTTCTGATGTTGGTGTTGCAAGCAATTGCTTTCTATCTTCCTCCTAGGTCATAAAAACAGCCCACTGAGCATTAATAAAGCCATTTTCTTCTATACGTGCAAGTTTAACTCTGGAGCAGGAAGGAAAATGACATTTTGCTATTGGAGATTGTGGTGCATCTATCATGTTATGCATAAGGAAAGGAGCAGGAGATGGAACCTGGTTCTTGCAGAGAGAGGGGGACAGCCACCAAGGATCCTCTTCCAGGATCCCCATTACTAGTGGTGGTTTCCTAATGCACTCAAAGAGGAGGCCTGAATTAGCGGTCCAAAACATTAGAAATAATACAGGCATTTGTAGTAATCAGGATTGATTTATGAATAGGACAAAAGGGACTAAATATACCATGAAAATGCATGTTGGAGACTCTTTCCCCAAATGAATAATTCATTCTCTTCTAGTATCCATGAAAACAAAAACACTGTGCGCATAAGAACCCATTAAAAAAGTTAATCCCACAAATGGCTGAACACGGAGGAAATCAGCTTTTGTTTTAAAAGGTAGATTTGAGTAAATCTTCTCTAATTTGATTTGCCAGTGGGGTATGATTTAAGTCAAACAAGTTAGCAGGATTGCTTGCTATATGGAGGTCTAAATATTTAATAGAGGATGAGAAGCGTCTGCCCTCCAGGATAATGAGTTAAGGAGCACTCATTCTCCACGGTGCCAGAGGCAGAAGGTGAGCTTAAAACCAATGGAAATAGCAGGCCAAAGGGAGAGTGTTTCTATCTGCACGATACACTCTTCTGAAACTGGCCTTGAGAGCATACTCTAATCCCAGAGAGACTCTAAGAAATAAGTGGCTTTTCATGGTGGAAGTGTCATGGTCATCTTATGGTTGTATATGGCTGGAGATGCATGGGATGAACCTTCTAGCCAGAGCTCAGGCCCTGGAGTGTGCAGGATGGGGAAGGTCCATCCATCTGCTGCTGGATGGGCGAGCTGGGAGGAGAGGGAGGAACCCTGTGTCTGTGGAGGAGAGATTTGGAGAAGCCTTGTGGTTCTTTAGGAGCTACCTAGGAAGCTTCTGCGGGGTGGGCAGTGGGAGAAGGATAGGAAGAAGGAGGGGGGAAACACAAAATATGGACTTGGGTGAGTTGAAATCTGGTTGAGTGCTTTGTCACCAGGCTAGTGTGAGTTTTCTGGAATCTGAATGAAGCTACAGGGAGAAGGTAACAGGGAAGAGACACCTTGCCCAGGAAGGACAGGGCCTTGGATATCTTCCTACCAGCCCAGAGGGGAAAAAAAAGAAAAATAAGAAATGTTGGTTTATGGCATTTGGTTTGTTTTCTGTTTTTAATTCTGTATTCAAATAGTTTGCATTTTAATTTGAAAGATGAGCCTCCTTCAGCAACCTCTAGCGAGATTAAGCAGTTATGGCATTTTTCAGAGACTGTTTGGAAAAGAAAATGAAAATTTGATGAATTTCAATCAGATGTAGCTTGCAGCATTTGAATATTTACAGATTATTAAATTTCCTTTACCCAGGTCTGCTTAAGTGTGAAGCTCATCTTGTATGTAATATTAATTCTCATTATTCTTGAGCAGCTCTTCACCAAGTTCCTTTACAGATTTGCTTCATCCAGGACCTGGTCTGAACTCCCTGAAAAATCAATGGAGTCACTTTTGCTTGAATATCTGGTTCTCTCTTCTTTAAAAGTCAGTTTCTCTGGTATATAAATCCTTCGTGTTGCTCTTCTGTGAAGTCTAGTCGTTTTTTTGGTAATGAGTCACATAAGAAGTTTTCACCTGTCCGTACAAAGAACTATTCATTTTCCTGTAGTTGCTGCTTTTTTGAGTACATTACATGAAAGTGCACTGATCTGTTCTTTTTTTGACTCTGTGCCAACTATGTGTCCAAATTATTTGCAATATATTTTAAAGGTGCACATATATGTTATTGCATTTTATTTGATGAGTACACCCAGTCTCCTGTCAAGCCAAGGTGAATGCTAGCTTCAATAACAAGCAGAATTCCATTGTGATAGTCATTTTTGTACAAATATTTTAGAAAACATTTTAAATATTCTGAAGAGTCTATGTGTATGTCTTGTGAGCAGGTGTTGCTAAATGCTTCTGGGGAGACAGATGCAAGCCTGTTTCAACCTGGAAACCATGCAGGTAGTTTTGTTGGTTGTATTAGGTGTGTGAAGTTGCTCATGACTAGGTACAAAAGGCTGCATGGATTTATCTTAAAGTGGTTTCGCTCAAAAGAAGTGTATGGACTGGAGCCAGGAATAGAGGGGAGGATTTACAAAAGCCCAAACTTTTTCAGACGAGCAATACAGATGTATTTTTTTGTCTATACTTTTGCTTGGAAAGGGCAGTTGGCTTTGGGCAAGATCATCCCACGTGAAACCCCTGCAGAGTAGATAGGAAAACCTAAAGTCTAATCACTAAATTGTGAACCAGTCATTACCTGTGCTCTCTACTTGTGGAAGGAGGTATCAGCCTCTGACTCATCACACTGAGAGCAAGAACATGCTATTTCACTTGCTTTGCCAGGCTTGATCCACACTTGCCCATTCTGTAATTGTCTCCCAGCCGCTTGGATCTGGATGTCAATGACTTCCAGGCATTAAATAAGGCAGTTGTGATTTGCCAGCCTTTCTCTGATTGCCAGCAAACAGTGGGTCAGAGCTGTGAAGGAACATGCTCTCCTCCTGCCCTCTCCAGCTTTCCCTTCTCTCCCACAAAAAAAAAAGAAAAGAAATCCTAAAACCATTAGTAGCATCTGATTTACAGTGACTTTTTTTTTTTGAAACTTCATCTAATTAGCAGAGACCGGTATTTTAACACCTTACAAGACAGTACAAGGGAACACCACAATTTCAAGTATAATCTTTCTGCTGCATAGAAAATGTAGCATATGAAAATTAGCATAAAACCTCAAAGTGTTAGGATGAAAGGGTGGATGTTAGGAGAGAGGCACAGTCTTTGCATTTAAAAGGTCTGAGTTTGATGCTTGACTTTTTCTAAAGTTTTCCTGGAAGTCATTAGCTATGTTTAATTGCTATAAACTTCATTTCAACTGGTTTATCTAATTAGATTTAAATATTCATTTCCTTCAGTGTTTAGAGATTTGACCTAAAAGTGGCGGTCAGAGAAGGGCTAGTATGCTAAGCACTGCCTTAATATAAGCAATAATATTGTTAGCACGTGTCTGTTAAAAGACAAAGTACTTCCAGCATCAACAAATAATAGAGCCTGTAAAGCAGCATGATCTCTGTCTCCGGTGACTTCCATAGGGATTTATATGTAACAACTTCCAGGAACTCTGTGTAAATCTGTAATTTCACAGTATTCAATGTGAGAACTATGGGCTGTTTGCCTTGGACCTGGGACAGTGAAGCATTTTCTTCCTTGGAGCTGTATGCCCTGACCATCATTCCGGTGATGTGTAGGTACAGCCAACTTGCATCCCTTTCCAAAAGCCATCCAGGCTTGAGCTTAGTTGCTCACCCTGGTGCTAAACTGAAATTGCTTGATGGAAATGATATATTCATATTGAGGTAAAGACTGGTAACAAGATATATGTGGCTCTGAAGTGCCATCCCGAAACAGCTGTCAGTACTGAGCAGCGAAGTTATTCCTCTTTACCTCCTACATTTAGCAAAACTATAATCTTAGCTCAAAGGAAACTTAGAGGAAATCTATAAACTCATGTTTGGATGAAGCTTTGCAAATTCCAAGACGGCCACTTAAATTAGTGTTCAGGCAGGGAGAAAAATAGTTCACAGCTGGAAATGTCTGTTCTCTTCCACAAGATACATAGAGAAAGGTAATTGATTTAGACTTTTTTTGCAATTGTGAAACACAAGGTCTTCATCCTAGTGGGAGGATCTCTTCATGTCAATGATGATGATAGAGGAATCTCTGCTCTGAAAACTGCTTACAAATGCATCTGCTCTGGTTTTGTTTTTGTTTTTCAGGGTGTTTGTGTGCCAGTTGACTGACTGTTGATTTTTGAAGAAATAGCTTGATGAGACTAGCCAGGCCGTATTGGCCTTTGGGGACTAGTACCTCCCACCTTCACGGAGTGAAAAGCTGTTTTTGGAATAACCCTGATATTAGAAATGGGAAACTCACTCTCACTTTGCTACAACTCAGCTCTTTTCCTTAATAACCACAGCAGAGGCAGGTTTCAATTAGACAGCAGTGGTAATGGAGGAAACATACCCTGTATTTCCTCAGCTGAGAGTAAATGTATAGAAGCAGGTGGACCCTCTTCATGATACTGTACTTTGATACTCGAGAGGTTATTTTATTTATTGGAATATTCCTGTAGGAAGCAGAGTGAGACTAGTATTTTTAAAGCCAACTGCAGCAACATGATTATTTTACTCTGTGCATGAAGTTTTCTTAGATAAAAATTCGTTCTTTGAATATTCTTAAGTATTGTGATAATGAGTTAATGTTGTGCTTATACATGAAGTATTCTGAATAAACAGCATGTAACCCAGCCTGGCTTCGTTTACTAAAGTGACCAAAAAGACAAAAACAAAGAGCAACAGTTGTCAACTATGCAAATGAATGAGGCTTATAGTGAATCTGCCTCTGTTAACTTAGTAATTTGATGGGTTGTTTTTTGATTAAGCTTCCCTGAGGGGAAGAAAAGATTTAATTAAAAAGAGATTCAGGGGGAATTTAGAATAATAAGTGATGTCTATTCTGTCTGCGCCAGAGCCTTGGAAAACTGGTTGCTGCTGGAGGAACATGTCTGGTTCCAAACAGGGAAGAGGGGGCGATGGGTTCACCTGCCTCATGAGTTTAGGTCCTCTCACCAGCACTATTTACTATTTCCACTGTTCTCCCTCCTGGCAGCAAAGGAACAGCAAAGGATGCTTCATCTGTGCTCTTTGCCCCAGCTGAGTCCTTTATTTTTTTAATACTAGAGCTCCCCAGCCCATCTCAACCAGAACCCTCTTTGCAGTGACACCAGCCCAGCAGTCAGCCGAGATCTGATGGGCTTCACTGCTTAGGTTCCATGGTACCAGCTTAATTAAAAAGAGTCCCTCAAATATTGGGACTTGATAGCAAATCTGTCGAGCAAGTAAGGTAAGAGATGATCGTCCTGAATAAAGAGCAGCACTGGTATTTTTGCAGGTCAGTGAAGGATTTTTCTCAGGTGGTTGTTTCTAGAAATGGCTGAATAGTTTTCTAAGGTTGTTGGTTTTGATAAAAGAACAAGTGCAAAAAGTGCTTCTAATGTTTTCGGAGAATCTTTGGGGAAATTACTTTCATCTTTAAGGTCATATTATGTTTCTGTTGCCCATGCTCTGTTTATCTAACATTTAAATATCTGCCTTTGCAGTTTTCAAAAGAAATGACTGTGGAGTCTCATTAGGACTCGTGGAGTCAGTTTTTACAGTACAAACATTTCGGCTGACTCCAGAAGATTTAATTCTTAGTGTATAAGCGAGAAACGTGGTAGTGCACTTAAGAGGTGGTAAATGGGATGAACTGAAATGAACATTTCTTATGCGCACTGAAGTCCCACATTCCAGTACAGTGTGTCAGAAGCCAGATTGGTTTAACTGGAGAAGAAAGTCTTAACTTTTAACTCCTAGTAGGCACTGAATGTTAAAATGTATGTAGAGCTGGTTAAAATAAATTCTCTCTTTCCCTTTTAGGAGGGTTGGACTTTTTTTCTTGCATTGCCTAAATGCTGTCTCCTTTGTCTTGACTTCCAGCGAATGTTCAGGCCTGATAAAATTTCAAGTGAAGTAACAGACACTCAAAATAATCTGCTCTTCAATTCTGAGGACAGTTAGGTTCATGATTTCCTATTGTAAAGTGAATATTTGAAGTTTGATCTGAACAGTTATGTCTAGATCCTGCTGCTGACTTCTGTGTGTGCTTGGACCTGTACGTGACATTTGAACAGAGAATTTAATGTGCCCATGATTTCTGGGTTTGGTAGTGAGTAGTCGAATATTTTAGAGGTTTGCTTTTAAAGAAACCTGTTCTTTACAGTTACTGAAATAAAACAGTGGAATTAAATTGGCTCTAGTAATTAATCCTGACGAAATCCATTCATTCCTGTTTTGATATTTTATTATTATCGTGATAGTTTTCCTTTCCTTTTTCTAAGAGTGGATAGCTTCAATAGTCTAATTTGACATTTCTGACTTTTTGAAGATGACTCATTAGGAGCATGGCTCTTGCCTGTCAAACTTTCAGCGTATTTCTCTAATCTGTGACTTTTTGTGACTTTTTAATATTTCATGTATAATGATGGCTAACAAGGCCCTGATGTGCTGCAGTACTACAAAAAGCCTTTATGAAGAGCTACAGGAGTCTTCTATGATAACTTGCCCTCTTCCAACATATAGTAAATGCACAGAAAAGTGTGGTATGGAGTATGAACTGTTTGTATCAGTTACGCCCTGTTTTGAGAATACAAAAGACAGATCGTTGCCTTTTATTTCATCCTCTATTTTATCCTTTTTTTCCTTCCCATTGATCTGAATCAAAACCCACTTTATTTTGAAAACTGCTGCAATTGCTGTGATTTATGCTCTGCTCTGGAGTGGAGGGGGAGGTGAATCGAAAGACAACAAACATTGAAGATGAAAATTTTCATGTTTTCTGACTCTCCTGATAAGTAACTAGCTTCTTTTATGAAATAGGCTCTATGTATAAAAATGATTTGGTGTAACATGAATATTTACCATTATAAACATGAATATGTAAATCAGATTGCTGCTAATGATAGATGGTTATAAATTCACAATTCTCTATAATACCATTCAGCTCAATGGTTATAGAAAACAAGTATATATAAATGTTTGAACAGTCATGTTCAAAAATCCACATCATCTTTCCTGTCAGCAGGATGGGAAAGTCATTAGGGCACTGGAAGAGGGAGCAAATGCAATAGGGACCAAGCGCACTCAGTGCATGTTCACAAGCTTATGCATGTCTGCACTGACACACAGTGCATCCCAAAACAGCCAAGAGCTGCAACATAGCCCTGGAACAGCACTTTTGGGCTGCTGTGCCAAAACCTTTGCTTGTGCTCTATCCCCATGCATATTGGTTGTAAACATCCCTGTTCTTGTTGGCAAGCACGGGGCTTAAGTGAAATGATCCGCAACTGCCCTCCGGTCCCTCTCGTCTTGCTTTTCTGGGTTTATACTGGGTCTTATTTTTCCTCTGTAATCTTATTACTTGGCTTTCTCTACGGGGAGCACAACAAGGTGCTGATCTGCCAATGAGACGGATCCTCCTGTGTCGTTTCTTTTAGACTCTAGCGTCTTCTCCAATGGTTTGTGTGTGTGCTTGTGTGGTGTCAGAAATGCTGGTGCAGGATGAACTGGGAAATCCTTCTCAATTACTAACTATGAAATAGTTGCCGTAAACTTATTTTTTATTAAAGAATCTGCTTGGAAACATGCCTTTTTGCAGCTTTCTAAGATGACCTTGCCTCCTCTGGTCTCCACTCCTGTATCATGTATCTTGGCAGAGAGACCATTGCAGGGATGACTCGATATTGTGATATTTGCTCACTAATGGTTTCTTTCTTCCTTTGCGTTTCTGGCAAGGAAAATGCACCATGGTAGCAGGATTTCCAAAACTTTCTTTCTAATAAGCCAGCTGGCCAAATAGGAATTGCAGAGCAGCTCAGCTGTTTGCTGTCTGAATTATGGAAGGCAATCACTATGAAACCTGGAATATTTTTCCCCATATGCTATTTAACATCTGTCTTCAGTATTTCAGTATGAAACTCAGACTAAGTCTTCAGTGTCTCCAAGGGACTAGAAAGAGATTAACTAATGCTGGCATTAAATGTGGAGCAGTTGGTTCAGGAGATGTTTTGGAGAAGGATCTTGGATTCGGAGTCCATGGCTGGAGCTGAAGTTACCAATAGCACCAGGGCTCAGGAGCGATGTTGTTCCCCTCGGAGAACTGAGGATAATTGTGAGTTTTAGATGTGAACACTAAATGTTATTGACAACAAAATGTAGCCTTGTGGTGATTTCTTGCTGTCTTGGGCAGAAGCGAGCGGAGATATGAAAAGGCTTTAAATTCCATTTTTTGTCCTTTCATAGGGACTTGACTCTAAAAACCATTAATAGAGGGAATGTATGCAGAGAAAAAAAGCTACAGAGAAAGAATTATTTTGACTAATAGGCAGAGTCCCACTGGAAAAAAGCTATGCGTGTCTTGAAGTATTTTTATATGCAAAAGGTTGATAACTTGAATGAGAATTTTTCTTACTGAGAAATGAAAGTTTGATTATTAATCAAATGGAGATTTTTCATTTAGTTTTATTTTTAGTTCAAAGAGCCAAACAGTTAGGTCTCCTTCTCCTTTCTTTCCCTCCCTTCAATTTTTCATTTCTTATCTTTGTAATTTTTTCAAAGCTGAAGTAGTTCAAAGAAAATGACCCTTTGCATTTGGAGCGAAAGAAATAGAGAAGCAGGAGGAAAAGACTTGATCATTGTTTTTTCGCTTCAAAACTTGTTTCCTCTTTGTTATATAAAAATGAAAATTACAATTCAAATGGAAATGTACCATTCAAAAACTTGAAAAAAGGATGCAGATTTTTTTTCCCTTCTCTATTCTTTAACATTTATTTTACTGTCTTTGTAATACATATTACCACACTAGGACTCTTTGCCATTTAACTTGCTAGTAGCCATGGATTCAAATACATTTATTAGATATTAGATTTGATCTTAAATCACCAAAGCTACTGCAAATTTGTCAGCATCATTTTTAGCGTGGTTGGATCAGGTGATGCTATCAAGGTTCCTATTGCTACTCTGCATTATCTTTCATGTCTTGCAATTTGCACTGTTCATACAAATTGCTTCCAGGTAGGTTATTCAAAGCCAAATTTAAACACACCACTAAACTATGGGAACATAGTGCACAACAAACTACAATGAAATTCAAGAGCTGTTGGAACTTACAATCACCCCTGGCTTGGAAGAACCTACTGAATGGTAAATTCAGTTCGGCTAAATGTTGTTTAATGAGCCCAGAAACAATGATGAAAGAAGGCTGATCTGATGAAAGGATGGCAGGCAAGTAAGTGAAGAATAAGTGTGGGTGTTACTAGAAACATATCACTTAAAATGCCGGAGCAACAGTTTAGGCTGTTTCAAAGGAACAGCTAGGGCAGAAATAAAGTCCTTAGTTGGACTTGTGCAGTGGTGAATGGAGAGAATTTCCCATAACAGATTGGAAAAATTACTTATTCCTTAGGATTAAGTTCATCTCCTGCTTTTCCTCACAAATATTGTCTAAAGCACTGGGGAGAAGTGGGGCTGTCAGCTTAACGAATGCCTATAACTCTTGAAACACCTGGTTGGGGCAACAGGGTTGTCATTAACTGGGGACTAAATTGGGCCTCAAAGCCATAAATTACTGGCTCGTGTGTGTGTTTGACTTGGTGAAGGTTGGATTGCTGCTCCTCCTACCCTTGCTCCCCAGCCTAATTTAGGTACCGCTGTGTAGACAGGGCCTGCGTCTCCCCTTTCTGACACTGCCTCTCCCACTGGGTGCTCTCCTCTTGGGGCCACCCTCTCAACCTGCTCCCAACGTGGAGAGCTTGGGGTTGCATCGTGGTGGAGGGAGCGCAGCTCTTCAGTGTGCAAGAAGCATCCAGCAAGGGTAAGAGTTGCTCTTTTGCTTCTTTTTCAGCAGGCTGAAAGAGGTAGGGGAAAAGAATAACAGACTTCCTTGTGAGCCACCCAGCAAAGCCTGTGTTTTGGGCAGATACTTACATTTCCCCACTTTCTTCTCCCTTCTTTTCACATAAGGGGGAAAATATTGAGCTTTTAAGTCTGTGGAGAGTTTTGATATTTTCCTTTGGGATGAGCTGCAGCATCTATTTTCTTCATTTTCCTGTGAAATGGGAGATTTTTTTTTTCCTTAGGATCTTTCTAGCGAAGCTTAAATTAACATTCATTTTTCCATGAAAGGTTTGGATTGCAAAACGGCATTTCACAAGAGGAAGAGTTTTACACAGGAGAGAACTTCTGACAAGTTCCAGATGTTGGCATAATAGCTTTATGCAGAAGGGTATTTCATATTAGAGAAACTCCTCTTATTGTGGTAGAAGTTGGACATACAAACGCAAGAGTGCTTTCCACTTTACTGAAGAGACTTTGCAGCCTGTGTGGATGCAAATACTAAGACGACATCATCTGACATTCAGTTTGCTCGAGTCTTATACCAGCTCTTGGGATCATCTCTCATACATGTTGATTTTTAGAGTTTCCTCTGAAACTCTAAAATTGTAGGCACTTGGAGTTAATGAGGCAGCCTATATTATATTGGAAATGGTTGTAGGGAAGGCAAGGATGAAAAATGGAGCATGTTTTAAAAATACAATATGAGGCTCAAACAATGCTCTGTTTCTCCCCTTTCAAACGTCACCAATTCCATGATAGGTCTGAGAATCGTTAATATAAAAGCACATTTATCCTGCAGTCTGATTAATGGTTCTTTGAAACCTATTTTCCTTGAGAAAAGTGTGCTTCTCCATTCAGCCTCGGTTAGAGGCTTCAACACACCTTAAATGAAGTAATGTGTTCTTGGCTACAGGCAGATATGAGCAGGGTAGCACTTAGTTTATCAACCTCAATGTGCTCCGTAAGCAATTTCTTTAGAAGCCTTAAATTGAGAGAAAACAGCTCTGTATTAGCCAGCCTTTCCTTCCCTTGTTCCCTCTGCAGTCTCTTGCTTGTCTTGTAAGTGAATGAACTGCGAGCAAAAATGCTGTCCACCTAAAATATAATTTGCTCTGCGTGGTGCTGAATGAATAATTTATTGAGCTAACTGTTTGAGTACAGCATGTCTGAGTGCTTGATCAGATATCCTTGACTGCTTGGATGGGCGACAGGGAAAGCCGAATGAGCTTTATACCACTGTAAAAGCCAATGGGGGGAAAAATAAAAGTGGTGAAATAGCCCTTCTTGCTCCACCTAGGCCCTCGTGTGAGCCAGGATACCAAGAAAATGACAGTGCTCGGCAAAAGGATTCACTCAATCTCATGGTAACTTTATTTTAAGCCATTTTTGTCTCCATTAAATATAATGCTGCTCCTTGTATATGGAATTGCAGATAGTTTATTCAATAAATTAAAAAAAATGTCGTGAGGAAACTTCAGGCATTGTTTGATGTGTTTTATTTATTGGAGCATGGACAGTGTTTGTCAGTGATGCTGTGTATTCTAAAATGCATGGCACATAAAGTTATTGATCCTTTCAAGAAGCCCAAATGATTTTTACCTTAGCCTCAGGCTCTATTAGCAGTGTGGAAAATTGAAACAGGCTCTCAAGTAAAAACTAGCATAAGATTGAAACTACAACCAAAGAGCTGTCAAGTGGAGAAATGCTTATGAATTGTAATGAGCATGATCTAAAGATGACATTATGCTTTAGGAGTTTGGTTAAATCTTCCTTCCTGCTGTATGACTCACAAAGGTCCCTTAACACATAACAAAAACTAAATAAGAGCTGTTTTAGGAGAAGTATTCAGAAGTGATGCACATCAAATACAGTGAGCATACTGTGTGGTGGGTAAGGGGATGGAAGAGTGCCAGAAGAGTGCCTGGAATTAGGAGGCTGGCTCAGGTCCTAGGGGACACAGGTAACTTGTATGGAAATTGTCTTTTATGATTGCAGTTTCTTGGTGTTACCTCTAAAACATGACTTTTCACTTCCCCATATATATAAACATGAAGCACTTGACCAGCTTCAGCAATGACTCCCAGGTCGAGGGAGGTGATCCTGCCCCTNCGACTCCCAGGTTGAGGGAGTATGATCCTGCCCCTCTACTCAGCCCTGGTAAGGCCACATCTGGAGCACTGTGTCCAGTTCTGGGCCCCACACTACAAGAGGGATGTGGAGCTGCTGGAGAGAGTCCAGCGCAGGGCCAGGAGGATGATCAGGGGCCTGGAACATCTGCCCTGTGAGGAGAGGCTGAGGGAGCTGGGCCTGTTCAGCCTGGAGAAGAGAAGGCTGAGAGGGGACCTGATCTGTGTCTATAAGTGCCGCAAGGGAGGCAATGAGGAGGATGGGGCTGGCCTCTTTTCACTGGTGGTCACTGACAGAACCAGAGGAAATGGCCACAAATGGAAGCACCAAAAGTTCCACGGGAACTTAAGGAAGAATTTCTTGACGGTGAGGGTGACAGAGCACTGGCACAGGCTGCCCAGAGAGGTTGTGGAGTCTCCTTCTCTGGAGATCTTCAAGACCCGCTTGGATGCAGCCCTGTGCCACGTGCTCTAGGTGACCCTTCGTGTGCAGAGGGGTTGGACTAGATGACCTCTAGAGGTCCCTTCCAACCTTAGGCATTCTGTGATTCTATTCTATGATTCTATGATATTCCTGATTTTTTTAGACCATTTTTGCTGTTTTCTGTCTTGTGTGTTATCCCCTTTATTGTGAGAGAAAAACTTTTGTGTCCTGAAGTTTTCTCAAACACCTTTTCACGGGGTTGCTCTTTTAAGGAATGTTAGCATTCATTAGTACTAACACAGAGAAAGCAAATGCTGTTACTGTGACCTGTATGGCTGGAGCTGAGGGCCCCATTTAATCCACAAGCTGTTCTAGTTCCAGGCATTGTCTATAAATACTGCAAAGCAGTATTTCAGGTGGAGAATTACTTTTTCCTTGGGGCTGTAGATATTTTCTTTATTCAGCCTTTTCCTAACTTTTGCTCTTTGTGGTGGTGGGGAGGAGGGTGCAAGCCCCAGCAGAAGGTTTAGAGTGCAGAATGTTTTCATTTACTTGGATATCTGGGAGGAATGCGCTAACCTTTGACAAAACAAGTAGATTATTTTTTCTAATTGCTCCCATGTTGCTGGAGTGGATGAGAAATGCATTCGGCAGCAGGTTCAGGAGCGTTTCTAGGCTTAGAAGAAAGATTTCATCGCAGCTGTACTGTGGTACTGCTAATACCAACTTCTTGGATGTCTTCCAGGTTATATCTGTTTAGATTTGCTGCCAAAGGAAACTGTTTGGTTTTACTATTGTCAGCACTGTGGAGACCATGTGGATATAGAAAGGCAAACTGACTTTTTAAAACATTTGAGAATATATACACTAGAAAATCACTGGCAATGAGTTTTACAGAGCAGGAAAGGCCTGGCCCTTTCCCGATTCCATGATCTGAGCAAACAATTAGAAAAGGCTTATTTTAAATTTGAAGTTATCGTGGAGTCCACTGAGGAAAAGTATTTTCAGTAAAATTGAGTAGCCTTTGTAACCACTCCTTTGAGTGCATTTCAAGTAGGTAGCCAGTCTTCTAGCAGGAAGAATTTAATAACTCCTGAAGATATTCAGTCTCCTCTGAATATACTTCATTAATGAGACGTAAGCCCATAAAGCACCCATTTTTAGACAGCTATAAACCAAATAAACTGAAACGTGATTGATTGATCTTGCTCAGAGAGATGTTACTAATTAAACTGTGATGCCTTAGATAAACTGATATACTGTAAACCGTTTTTTTTTTTTTTTTTTTTTTTTTTTTTTAAATGCTGTGAGGTATCTCAATCTAAACTACCAGTGACTGAATAGATTTGAGTCTTCTACAAGTTCTCCACTTGCTTGTCCTCACTGGGAAGGAGGGCTGAGCCTGGCCGTGTGTATTTGCTTGGAAGTGAATCTTGGGACAGATTTGATAGTCAGTTTTTCTGCATCTTGTTCAGTCTCTTGATATCTACTCATGGGATTGATGCTGCAGTTAGAGGTGAGGAATCTAGTGGTCCAGTACTGTCTATGTGCGCTTAAGAGTATCCTGCCTTGCTGCTCTTTTGAGGGTTTTGAACCTCATGTTTCTCTTAGCAACCCAATGGTGCTGTCTGTGTGCATACAACAACATTTTATTGGGAAAATAAATGTTTGGGTCAGTTGTAGGCTCAGCAGGCCAGTGAGTGAGAAGAATATGAATTATCTACTTTGTTTGGAAAAGGTCTTCAGAGCCATTTTTTTGGACTTCTGATTTAGATGTCTGACTAGCAGTAGTGTTAGCTCCAACAAGTTATAGCACTGAAGAGATGTGGCTGAGAACTGATCTGTTTGTGAAACCCGGACAGATGCCTGGGTTAAGGAACCTTTTTAATTGACTGTGTTCACATGAATGTAACTTTTCTTTAGTAATTGTAACTATTTCTAAATGAAAAGCAAGGGTGCATGTAAGATAAAACCTTTCATTTTGTTGGCCTAAGAAAGGTCTCTTTAAATACTACCTGCCTTCAGCACAGTATTTTTCCCCCCATCCTTATTCTTCATTCCCTGATAGGCAGTAAGTGCCATTGTTCTAAAATACATTGTCTCCTTTTCAGAGGGCAGCAGAAAACCAATCTCCTATTCAGAAACCTCTATAAAGCATTTTCTTTAGGCATTCAATTCAACATTAGGACATAATCTCAAGCTCAGGGAAAAATGAGGTGGTCGTGCCAGGTTATATCTTATCACTTGCAGCGTCTTTATCAGAGTAAACGGATAGGATTGTAATTACATTTCTGAAACCTTTCCCCAATAGAGAATTATTGTTCCCTGATTAAAACCTGGTCCTAGCGATAGAGGCTTGGTGCTTAGAACTAATTTGGAAACAGCTGCCAGCAGTTATATCATTTCATCTTTCATTTTCGAGCCATTTAAAATCATGTTGGCTTGTTAAGGGCTTTTAAATGAATACGGTGTTGCTTGAAAACAATGAACTTGCAGATGCTGAAGGAGACTTTCTGGTAGCCAGGGAGCGGGGGCGGTGGTGCTGCTGGCTGCCCCTCTGCATGCTGTGTCCTCCAGACACTGCTTGGCTCTGGGAGCAAAAGGAAGGAGCCTGAGCGGGTGGGAAAGCTCTCAGCACAGGTTAAAATATAAACTTCTCCCAGGGACCCAGAGGAGATGGAGTAAAGGTGTCTGTAGCTGACAGCAGGGCTGAGCAGATAACTTGTCCTTGGAGGATGCTGTAAAAAGGTTTGATTTACTGTTACCTACCGTCTTTAACTTTATGTTTTTGAAAGCTGTTTGGTTTGAGTTATCCAGCTTTTGAGGCTGAGAGCCCTCCTGGGATGCTGAGGGGAAGAGGCCAGTGTTCTGGCAGATCCTGCACCGTGGCTTTGTGCTGTCACCTATGTATGTAGGCAGCTGCATTGCTCTGTACACGTGAATATTCTCAGATTTAGCTTACAAAAATGACACAAAGCAGTGTTAGAGGACTGAACTCTGCTAGGTCAACAGGAGTGTTTGACTATTAGTATATGGATTCCTATTAAATCAGAATATTGAAGTATTTGTGTCCTGCTGCTTTTTTTTTTTTTATTTTTATTTTTTTGCTCAGAGGAGTAGGAATCTGAAATATGTTACGGATTGCCAGTGCTGCTTTAGTTTTCAAAGATGTGATGCTGAGGATTTCCCCAGCCATGGCCTGGCCTATGAGAGGACAATGTTTTGATATTTGAACGTTAAAGGCAATGGTGATAATGCAGTTCTCTCCTAGAGCAGCCAAGAAATGTGATTTACTCCTGAATTTTGCAATTGGCGGACTGTGTTAAAACTTGAAACTCATGTTTGCTATTTTATATGCAATTAATGTGACTGCAGATCATGGGGTGATGATCAGATGGGTACAGAAGTGGGGAAATTTGAGAGCATCCATTGGAGCAGGTTCTGCTTGTGGAGTCTCCTTCTCTGGAGACATTCAAAACCCACCTGGACACTGTCCTGTGCAAGGTGACCCTGCTTGAGCAGGGGGCTTGGACTAGATGATTTCCAGAGGTCCCAACCAACCTCATCCATTCTGTGACTCTGCAAAAAAAAAATGTGCAACTTCAGACTCGTGTGAAGGATTAAGAGTACTGCTGACGGGAAAAAATGAAGGTTAGAAAATGTGTTTTCTTTTTTAATCTAAAAACTTCTGGGCTTTCATTAAAGTATGGCTGTGTAACATCATTTCTAATTAGGGATGCACTCTGTAGTGTTGTGTGCAAGGTTTATTATGGATCTGGCAGTTATGCAAATTGTTTTTGAAAGTACAGCTGTTAGCTTCAGCTTTATGGCAGAAAATGTGTTTTTCCCTCAGTATTAGGGGAGAGCCGAGGTACTATTACAGTTTAAAAGAAGTTTCAGGTCGGAGTTTGGGCTTCAGGTAGGTGATCAAGGCATTGCATGTGTTGTGACTTGCTGAAATTTAGCCAGCAAAAGAGGAAAAGTGCAGATTAATAGGATTTCACATGTCAGTTTGTAAGACAAACTCCTACATTAAGGGCACTCAACTGCTTGATCTTTGTGGTGACTTACTTTAAAGGTCAAGGAAGCAAAATTTCTTCACCTGATGTCTCCCTGTCATGCGGTAGTCAATCTGACAGACATCAGAACATGCAAAGAAAATACTGCCACTTCCCACTGTCAATTAAAACTTCTACCCCAACTTGAACTCCAAAGACAGGCAGAAAAATGCTCATTAATATAAAAATCAGCGTGTTCTCAGACAGTCTCTTAGCCTTAATCCTTTCTTAGAGAAAGGGAAAAGGAGCACTTGAGGATAGGGATGGTTTGATGCAGTTGCATGGGACTGCGTGCTTTGATGTATTGCTCTTGGGATGTTTTTTTTCCTCAGCTTGCTTAATTTCATGTATTTCAAAATGCAACAGGATGGGGGTGTCTGAGAAATTTTTCTATTGAATTTTTGCTAATTTCTAAAGGCCAGAGCCTGACTAATATACGTTTCTCTTGCTGCAATGCCTCAGCGAGTTCATGGGGCTGTTAGTCGAATTGCTCATTAGGGATCCAATCCATCTCTCATGCCCCTGTTGTAATGGAAGTAAGAATTGAAGGGACGATGAGATTTCCTTCATTTAGGAGGAAGAGGTGCAGAGCTATTAAAATTCTCACCATCCTAATTAAGTTGTGGAGGAAATATGGGTAGGAGCTTCGTGGCATTTGCATTAATTGGAATTGGACTGTGAGTAGCAACAGTGGCTGATGAAAAAGTACTTTGGAACAAGGTATAGGAATCTTCCATTATGTGAAAGACTATTGCAATGTATATTATCAGGTTAGCAATAAATGAATCTTACAATAACGGTATATAGATGTTCATTCCATTTGTGATAATGCAAGAGATGGCGTAAGTATCAGATTTACTGATATACTACGCAATGTGGTGTTGAAGTTGAATTTCCCCTACACCTTTTTTACTTTTTCTGTGTGCATGGGGAGGGGATGGGGTAGGGTGGGAGAAAAACTTTGCGAATAAAATAATGAGACACATAAGAAGGAGGAATTTATTTTCAGCATAGAAGCATATATATATATATATCTTCAGCATAGTTCATTGTTGTCTAGTTCTTAAAAAAAAAATTACAGGCTATTGTCTGCTTTCTTCTCAAACTTGTCAGTATGACATCAGCCAATCTTATCAAAATGTAGACTTCCTGCTTGAATGCATCAAGTTTTGCTTCAGTGGCCCCATCCGTGAGCTTTGTACATCTGCTAATAAGGGCGTTTCAGGAATCCATCTGGTTTGCTGTGGGCAAATGGGAGTGATTTATGAAAGAAGCTTTTAAAAAGTTAACAGCATCTTTCACACATTACAAGTGGGTGTGAGCTGCCTCGTGATGGAGGTGGGAAGCATAGTTACAATCTTTATTACCTGTTCGACACGCATTACCACACAGATATTAACTAATCATTTCAGTAACTCTAAGGTAAATTAATAAATGCTTCTAATCCCTATTCTATACAGGGGGAAAAGGATGAATTGCCTTGCCCCTTGCAAGAACAGGAGGGGCAGAGCTGGGAGCAGAATCAGCTGTTCCTCGGGCATGACTTTATATGAGTTTTTCTAGTTCATCATTGCTGTCTGGTGTGCTGAGCAGATACATAAAATAAGCAGCTGTGCTGGAGATGTCAGCACCTTTAGTGTTTGTTTTGGATGCTTTTTCACAGTTGTGCTGTTGGAGGGTTTTGTGGGATCCACCTCAAGCTGTAATCTTGATGTTAGCCTTGTCTTTGGGGGTTAGATGATGCTTACGGTCTTTTCAGCCTCTAAGAAAGCTTAGGACCAGCTCTAAGGCACACACCTGTTTCTTCTGCACATGGGATTCCTATCCTATAAACAGATGGTTTATATGTGTTTTGCTGTAGCCAAGCAGTAAATATGACCCCACTTTGGTAAATGTTTGATTTGAGCTTATTTCTGAGGCACCTGCAAATTCAAATTGTTGGGTGATAAGTGTAAATCTCTTCTAATGAGTTCTTCAAACTTCACATCACCTGTAATTAACCAACCTATTAGCAAATACCACTGTCGCAACATTCTGCCTATTAGGTGTGAAAAGTAGCAATGCACTGAGCATCTGTTTTAATTTGTCTTCCTAGGTGTGTAGTGAAACGACCTTCTTCACTTTGGTAGGAGCTTGTTTGGTTTAACTGTATTAATCTGTTATGGTTCCCAGCAAGAACAGATGGTATTTGTAAGGCAGAGACACAGCACAGTTAAGCAGGAGTGAGTCTTGGGAATGTGAAGAGATTTACTTCTGCCCCAGTTATGCCCTTTTTTTTTAAGCTCAGAGCCAGTTTTCTGAGCTGGAAAGTCATGGTAACGTTTACTTCCTTCAGCTTGTAAATTTTGTGAGTGAGATTTGGTGTGAGAATAGTAAGAGGTGGCCACACCTGATACCACTAAAGACTAAAAAATATTTCAGGATGGACTATGCACATAGCAATTTGTGTACAAAAAAAGCCTTAGATAATTACTAATGACCTATGCAATCTGAGAGTGATGGAATAAGGTCTCTTCTGCTGGCCTTTAGGGAGCTGGTTTTGTCTCCACCAGTGTGTGGATGGTTTGCCATTTGTTATCAATAATCCTGTGGCTGTTGCTTTTTTAGGGCCATCAAAAGTAAGAAGAGAGCTCGATCAAACAATGCCCAGCATCTCTTGTTATTCACGTCTTTATATATGTAATTACATCTCTTTGGTCACGTTTATAGAATAGTGTCTGAATTGGCCACGGACTACATGGAACCAACCAAAAAAAAGTCAATGGTAAAATATCCAGAAAAAGTGTCCCAGATCTCCTCTTTCATACTACTTTAATTGTAAATGGACTAGTGTATTCTAGGGTTTCTCTTGCTTTTGGATCTCCGCTCTGGACCACAGACTTGCAAACCGAGCTTCAATAGAGCGCATATATATTTGCTTTCTGCCACCTTCCTTTTCTCTTAGTTTCTTAGCTGCTTCCTGGATATTCCTCTGTAGTCTGAACTGTCTTTTGGCATAAATTTAGCAAAAGACAAAAATGCATCCTACTAATAAAGTTAAATTAGATATGACAAATCACTTCTATCAGTAAGGAGATAAAATACTGCCAGGAGGGGGCACAGTTTGTATGGGAAGAAGCTATATCCTGCTTGATTAGGTGGCTGCTTATTTTATTTTTGTGTTTTAAGACCATGCAGTTTTTGGTTAAGAGCTGCATCCTGCTGCCTTGTTTAGGGCTGGTGCAGGTCATGAGGGCAGCTCTGCTGTTGAGGTGTCCAGACACATTTATGGCTTGAGAAATCCAGAGGGGATTCTGTTTCAAAGTCATCCTCTCTTTTGGCCAATGTTTCCTCATGATTTGATATCATAATCAATACATCCCATGTAGAATTTCACCTTCAAAGATATGACATATTTGTTGAATTTTCATTTTTTTCCAGTCCTCAGATTCATGATTCTTCCTCCAACTTTGCAGAAGAATAAGGAAATGAACTATTTATTGCTTGCTTTAGTTCACATGTTATGGTTATGAGTGTATGCAGCTGAGACAGACAACAGACTGGCAGCAGTTTGGGAGATTGCTTTCTTCATTTCTCTCATTTATCTTCTCAACACAGTTATTTAAGCTGCATGATAAGGATTAAAAATATCCTTTAGATATTTTTATGTCCTGTAGCATATAATTAAACTGGTATGGCTATATTCATGTTTTGTTCCACCATCCACCATCATTGTGGATAGCGTGTTATGTGTGGGTAGACTTCATTCAGGGATTTTAAATTGGATCCATTTCACATAACTGCATATGGCAAATAATTCTATGTAAAAATAAACATCGTGTCCATGTAAATACCACTCATTTCAACTGACTTGTGCTTTTGTGTTTCTTGAGAGCAATTACTGTCTGTCAAGTTGTTGTACACATTTCCTGATGTCTTGAGGGAAAAAAAATTATTTCTCAGCTTAAATTTTCTTTGCCCTTTTACTAGGGGAGAGTGTCTTTTGTTGTAGTTTATGAAAATATATTTGAAAATTTAGATTTATTGCTGATTAAAAATCAGCCATTTGCAGAGCCCTTTGAAATGCTAGAAAGCTCCAGACCTTAATGGAGAATTATTAACCAGCATTGTCCTGTGAGAACATTAGAGAGAGAGGGAAAAACCCCCAAACCCAAAATGTACCCCTGGAGGATGCTTGTGCAAAGTCAGTATGAATGATTGTGCACTGTGAAAGGTGCTAAGCTTCTATCCAGTGCTGGTCAATCAAATAGTACCAAAATCAAGAAAAATGTGCAAATATATTCTCAACCCAGGAAATTTGAAATAATAGTATTGCTTCAACAAATTCAATCTTTGGTGATTCTAGAAGTGTACTTTGTTTCATTCTTAGTTTTATTAAATAAGAATACGTAGAATATTATGTTGGAATGAAGGTGGAGTTTGCTAAAAGATTGATCATGAGAAAATAAACATAACTTTGACCCTGTTGCAACTTACGGACAAAATTTTAAAGTAGCTGTCTCTTGCTTGCTATCAGAAATAAAACCATTTTGAGTTACTGGATTAACTGTACAGGATGGGAAAAAATGATCTGGAATAAAGATTTTCAAGAAACTCAGAATTACATAGTGAGGAAGAAATTACCAGGAATTCTTTCTGTGCTATCAAGAAAATGATTCACAGAAGTTAAAGACCATATAATTTTAAATATCTGTAAATGATAAAGCACATCTTATAATGGATTACGAAAATGTCTAGCAGTGTCATCCAAGAAGAACATAATATATTCTTCCATCTAATACTAAATCTCTCTAATCAAGAGCAGCCTCCTCAAAAAACTGTAAGTTGTGGGGAGTACAGCAAATATTCAGTGCCTTAGAAAGGACTGAGTGTTAAGACATAGAATGGATAGCTACACTTGGATATTTTGCTTCTGGGAGGGGAAAAAAGACACTTTTGGCCATCTGAAGTTGCAAATGTCTCTTTCCTTCATCTGCATTCTGATAATATCGATCTCAGATACGCTTAGCAAGCTTAGCTCCCAAATATTGTATGTATGTGTGTACGTGGGATAGATACCATGATTTCTGTGCAAATTAGATAAAAATACCTTGGAAATAATTCATGTGACGTGTATGAAACAGCCTGGGACATCCTGCAAATGAAATGCAGAGTATGTGTTCTGCGGTGTGACCTATTGGCAATATTACTTAGCATATCTGTGCTACTTTGAACTGGATGCATTTTTTCAGCCTATCTTCACTGTTTGAATATTGATTGAATTGCCTTCTATATATTCTGTACTTGGCTTCTATATATTCTGTTCACTGGAAATGTTTTTGGATTGTGTTATATATTTTGCAGGAATATTCTTTAATCTTTCTTCAAAGGAAAGTAAACTTTTCCAGAAGTTTTTCTTTATTATTCTCTTTCTTTTTTTTTTTTTTTTTCCAAGAGCACTGTTAAATTGAAGTATCTTGTTCAAAATGTTTTACATCTATTAAGTACTCAACTGGACATGCTTTGGTGCATCAAAAAATTGGATTTTCAGGTTCTTATTGTGCTTATTCTCTCATTTGATTCAGGGTTCCTGGCTGAGTTATGTCCCTAATGATGTGCTACTATCTTTTACCTTTCTGATCCTACCACAGAGCATCATAAAGGATGTACTTTGAACATGGATGGTTCTGAGAAGAATAAAGGGGGAAAAAAATCTCCCCAAAACTGAGTGGTATAGTTAAATGTGGAGGAGAGAAAACGAACCACACTTCATTTCTGTAAGATTACTTTCTATTCAATGAGAAAAATCATATTGTGTAATGTTTATTTGGGCTGAAATATAATTTGAAAGTTTCAAGGAGGAATGAAGTTCTCCTTTATCTTTAAAGCTCTATAAAATAAGTAGGAAAGCTGTATTGCTAGAACAGTTGTTTGGCTGGACAGCCGGATTTCTGAGGAATTGAATGTGTGCTTTATTTCACTGACTACAAAGGGACTGCTTGTGTCCTTCACATTGCAGGTAGCTTAAGTGCCTTTTTGAAGCGAGTCCAAGAGTAAATGTCCTTTGTCAAATCCTGAAAGTGGTAATATAGAAATAGGGAAAGTCTGGGGAAATAGATTGGATGGTGGGGAATGATGGCAAGGTTGACCTAGTGGGGAATGATGGCAAGGTTGACCTAGTGGGGAATGATGGCAAGGTTGATCTAGCTGAGCATGCAGAGACAAAGGAACCAAGGAGAAAGGTCCACCTAGGAGGTTTCTTGTTCCTGCATGACCCATGTATTCCCTATGCTCCTCCTGTGGCACAGGAGCTTCCTGAGATGCCTGACACTCTATATGAAAGTTTAAGCTTGCTCTTGAGAAGGTGGCTTGTGGGTTGGGTACTGAGAAGCAGATGTTCCCGGCTTCCATATGTGCCACTACTGTTCCCCGCAGACCACTGCTCTCCGGTGCTGCCTTGCAGTTCGAAGGACAAGTGTTTATTTTCAAATTGCTCGGACTGTTTTTGTATGGGATGTAAGGGAGGCAAATGTATCAACATGATGCCATTGCCCAGTGCTGTAGGAAAGTGTCTTACAGGTTTCCTCTGGAGTCTTACAGTGCTTGGCACAACTTCTCACCTGCACAATTTTCAGCTGCTCTCATCCCCTTGTCAAGAGCTTCTGTTTCCCTTCTTGCTCCTGCAGTAGCGACATTGTTTGTAATGTTAGTAAAACTTGGCATGAAAAAAAACACATGCAGGTGCCTTGGATCTTCTGCCAGTGGAAATGCTCCCAGCCTTTGTGATCTGACCTGAGAGGATTGTGAGGAGGAGTTGGATTTTTGGGACTCAGCTGGGAAGAGCAGCCCTTCCTGGCAGGGTGCAGGGAGAGCCCTGGCACCCTCCTGGATTCAGGACAGTTTTCCAGAATGGGAATGGAGCTGTGGAATTGCAAAGGTGGGACGGTGGTGTCACTTGTCCTCAAAAGTAGGACTACCTGGTTGGGAAAATGTAGCAAGTCTAGGTCAGGATGTGGCTTGTGGCTCTTTATATGCTCCTGTGATCCTCTGCAGCCTCTTGAAAATGTCCCCTTGTCTTGGGGCAATTTAGCCCTTAAGTCTGATGACCATAATATGACCCAAATGACAGATATTTGGTCAAAAATTGTTGTGGGATGCTGCTGGGGAAAGTTGGAAATGCTAGTGGAGCCCTTTGATAGTTGGTTATTTAGCCTTATTACCTACTGTTTCTGGAAAAATATCTTCAAAGTGTTTAAATCTGACTTCAGTGTGGAGGAGGCAAGCTGTTAAGCATGGCATGGTTATGCAGCTGCTACTCTGTTGGTCTCTGAATAATAATATACAATAATAGTGTGCATCTGGAAGTGACCTCTCAGGGAAGTAAAGCTCATGTAACTCTGAGTATCTTATTAAGCACTTTGTGTATGAATCGTTACGGCTCCCATTTTTAGTGGGACCTGTGTGCAAACCAATCGGGTTGGTCATATAATAGGTAGCGATAAAGATATTCTGGTGTTCAAACAGCAACGGGTAAAGCTGTTAACTTCCATTTTCTTAAGTGTAAAATGGTTACCAGTCATAATTTGCTAAAGGAAAAAAGGTCAGAACTGGAGGAGGAGAAAGCTGACTTCTCTTCTACAGCAGTATAAGGCAAAATATATTCGAAAGTTAATTTGGAAACTATAGTCTATATTAAGCAGTAGGAAAGGCATGTGACTTGAGCTGAACTTGCTCAGAGCTTTGCTAACGCAGCTAGTTCCACCTTGGATGGGGAGGGAAAGTGATGCTTCCCCAGGGAAGAGCTGCCGCCTGGGACACAGGGAAGACGCATCCAGCGCGGAGGGCTAAGCCCAGGGTAGCTGGGGGCTGAACAGAAATCCCTGTGTGGTATCTGCAAACAGGGCTGAGAGCTGAAGTTGAGCAACCTGAATGCAACATGGGGGAGCTGGGACAAGGAAAACATGACTGTTTTGCTGCTTTTATTCTCTTTCCACTGGGAATATAACTCAGTGCAAGAGGCTATTGCTAGGTAAATAAATGCTATGAAGTACCTAGGGGTTGGTCTGATTCCTGTTTGCAGTGGGGCTTCTCCCAGTGCTACTNGGAGCTGCCGCCTGGGGCACAGGGAAGATGCATCCAGTGTGGAGGGCTAAGCCCAGGGTAACTGAACAAAAATCCCTGTGTGGTACCTGCAAACGGGGCTGAGAGCTGAAGTTGAGCAACCTGAATGCAACATGGGGGAGCTGGGACAAGGAAAACATGACTGTTTTGCTACTTTTATTCTCTTTCCACTGGGAATATAACTCAGTGCAAGAGGCTATTGCTAGGTAAATAAATTCTATGAAGCACCTAGGGGGTGATCTGATTCCTGTTTGCAGTGGGGCTTCTCGCAGTGCTACTAGCTGTAGGACGCAGCATTGGATTTGGTGCCCAAGTGAATGACTGGGGGATGAAGTAGCTTCTAGAAGATGCTCGGCTTAGATCAGTTCTGCCCTCCACTTTTTCTTTTTTCAATAGCAGATGCCCTGCTTTTTCCTCCGGAGCTGCTGTGCTTGTAAACTGTTACTCAAGTCCATAGGTATCTTGCCCAGCTGAGGATCTTGGGATGGAGAGTAGGCACTTTTGCATGTTCTGCAGGATAATTCAGAATTACTGGGTGGTTCCTTGGTTTGAACTGAATGTACTTGTGGAGACATTCGTCCTGAATTTGTGATGGCAGCAAAGCGGAAATTCACAAATTATGACCAAGTATTGTTCCCAAAGTCTGTATTTAAGGTTAACATGAGGCAATTTACCTCATTGTACTGCAATGTTTGTAAATTTATGCTGTACAAAATACAGGAAAATCCTCTTTCTGACAGCATAGTATGAGCTTGGCATCCTGACTGCACTTCAGTTTTGTTTGCTGTGAAGGCTCTGTGTTCCCCTTATGAAATGTTTAAATAATAAAATGCGTTTTTAATATTTAAATTGTTCAAGCTGTTTTCCTTAATTACTTGGGGGCTAAGGGGCATTTGAGTGTTTTCAACGAGTTGGCCAAACAGCAGGTGTTTCTTGGCCCACGTGTCACTTTTCCTTTTGATTTTCTTCTGAATTTTTCAGAGATTGTAGTGCAAGTAGCACAGCCTGGAGAGGCTTCAAATGTACAGAGCTGCAAACAGAAACAGCAGGAGCAGAGGCTGGCAGGGTTTATGCCACTGCATAAGAACTGGTGTCAAAAATAATGAGGCAAACTAAAAAGAAGTATTCAGTGTGCTCCCCTAAGAAAAAGGGGAAATTACACCTATTATCAGCAGAAGGAACTGGGAGTGGAAATGAGCTGAATTATAGAAACCTCAGCTGTAATAAAAGTTAGTAAGGCAATAAGCGAGATGCATCAGTAAAGAGAAGAAATAGCATACAGTTTTTGCAGTATTTATTAATAAATGACAAGTCACAAAGATTAAAAGGTAAGTAACTAGTTTAGGGAAGGAGTATGTGAATTTGCTGCTGTAGAAGCTCATTTGAAAAATAAAAAGATGTCCCTAAAACAAGAATAAATGCTTTTTTGTTGTTGTTTTTTCTTCCTTGCCTATTCTTTCAGCTGAAATGTGGTGTAATTAGGTTAGTTTCTCTGAGATATCAGAATGACTGGTTTATGTAGTTGTTGCTACACTTCAAATCTAAGCTGAGTGCTTGTTAGAATAGTCCTTGCTAGCTAATTTGTCAGGTGAAGATAGCCCCACTGGGGTGGAAATACAGGAAGAAGGACCTCCTTGGCTCCCGGATCACTTAATTAGGTAGGTGGAAAACTGGGTAGCTACTTGTAAACCTTCCATCTATTGTTTACTTAAAGCATTAAGCTAGCTGTAACTCCTTTAGTTTCAATAGGATTAGTCATTATTCAGTGGTCTTCGTTGGTGCTACATGGGAGGAGAGGTTTCTGAAGGACCAGGCTGGCTGCCTGGGGGATGAGGTAGAGCATCCAGCAGGCGCCTGTGGTGAAGATGCCCCATCACCGAATCTCATGGTGTTTAAGCGACTTTGATGGCTTTGACCTGTGCCCCAAAGCACAGGTGGAAACAGTGCAAAATGGTATGTAATGGCACTGAGCAATAGTTTATTAAGCAATGGACCACCCAAAAAAAAAGTCAAAACAAGTACTTCACTTTGGTGTGGAGAAATTTAAAGAACTTATTTTGTTTCTCTGTAGCAGGAGGTGTTTTGAATGGGGCAGTTTTTTTTTTTTTTTTTTTTTTTCCTTTATGCTGGCGGAGCAACTCACTTCAGTGTTTATTGCGTCTTGAACTTCTTGTCAAAAGCAATTTCTAGCCTTTTTAATGTCTCCTTGTTAAGAGTGCGTGCTGATTGCAGTGTTTTCCTCGTGTTCCTTTTAAGACTGGAGTGCCTGTTCGAGCTGAAAAGTCAGGTCCTTCACGCAAAACACTAGACCTGTATCGGGCAAGGAAGCAGCCAGCTAACCCTCCAAAGCGAGAGATGCAGCACGGGGTGCATCACCTTGTGCATTTTCCTTCTGTTTAGAGCAGGTCATAGTGTAGCTTAGGTTTAATCCTTCCAGGCTGCATTATTACACAGGGTCCTTAGCAGAGTGAATCACTGAAGCACCAGTAGGTGCTTCACATCTTTCATTTTCTTCAATTTTAAGTCTGTTGACAGGATAAGACATACTACAGAACAGCCTTGTTCTTTTCAAGACTGAGAACACCCTATTCCAGGAAAGCTTAAGAAGCATCATGACAAGATCTACAGAGAAAATTATCAAGGCTGACTTTGAGAAAAAGTAAGATAAGGATCAAAATCTGTCTTGCTTATATGAAATTATCAACTTGCAAAATGAAAGGGGATGCCAAGAGGGAAAATCACTTGTGAAATCCTCAAAGCATAATACTGTATAATTCTGGAGTGTTGCATTTGGTGTCTTGATGCTATAGTGTAAAACACTCTGCAGATAGCAAGAGCGCAGTGTAGGACTTGCAAAAATATTACGGGAGTTTTATTGTTCTTTTCTTTGAGCATACTAGCTGCCTCTCAGTAGATTCTTATGCTCCTTAACTGATGCCTAGTGGGTCTTTATTCCAAAGCATCTGAGTATGTGTCGCTGCCGTAGTGCTGCACTGACTTGCTGAAGCGTGGTTGCATTCTTACTGTACCTCTATGTTATACTGTTGTCTTTTAGCAGGACCTGCCTCAAGAACAAATGTAGGATTTTAATAGAATTGAAAAATAGCTGCACTCTCCCTCTTCTAAAGAGAAGAAATTGTTGCTTTTTAGTTTGGCAAACTATCTTTAGGATATCTTGAAAGCTATTTGAAGTCTTGTCTAGCTGTGTGTGTTTGAGGGTTTAAAATTTGTTATTTCTGAAGTGTTTTTTAAATGAGTTAATCTTTATTAGCTGTGTTGGCTTCTAGTAATCATCGTTAAGTCTGCTGAAGGAGATATTCTCAAAATCTAGAGAAAGGAAAGATTCACTTTGTTTATTCAATAGGCAAACTGTGTTATAATTGTTAGGGAACTGTCAGCAAGAGGAAGATGTTTGGTTTACTAATATATCAATAGTAATTTCTGCTGGTGCTTTATAAGTGAACTGTGTATCTTACTAAATCCTTATTAAAAACCTTTCTCTTTTGATCTCTTTAAAAAAAAAAAAAAAAAAACTTTTTTTTTTTTTTTTTTTTCAAGAAGCCACCATTCTGTGATTAAACCCTACATGCTGCCACCCACCTGCTTCAGCTGGAATTAAGCATCTCTAGAAAGGGTGATTTATTTGGGAAATAGCTTGGGACCACAAGGAGCGGACTCCCTTGAATTCTGTTGTTTTTGTACATCTTTTTAAGAGAAAGCCTGTGCTCTCCAGAATGCCCAGCAGAAGTCTGCTGTGTCACCACTTGTTTTCACCTGCATTGACCTTACAAGCAGTGGTGATGCTGCTGCAGCACAGCTGTGCAACCCCTGCACCAGAAGGCAAGCCTGTTTCCAAGGGCTTCAACTTTTTCCTTCTGGTAACCAGCTGCTGATGTCCAAGATCAACATTACTGCAGCCTCTCCTTTTAATTCCTGGCAGCTGTAGGCACCCTCATGCTGCATTGTTTATTCTGGTATGTTTAACTATGTTTAACTACAATTAAAAAGACCCAAGGAAACATTTATCCATGTAGAAATAGTTGCATTTTTTTAAGTCACTCTTGAAAATTCTGGATCTCATCTGATAGTTGGATGAGGATAGAAATACTGACTTTTTCCTTCTGCATATTTTTAGAGATAGGACCTTTTTTGTCTTAATGATATTTTTGTCTTTTTAAGATGAAACAGGATATCTCATAAGCCCTACTAAACTAAGCTCATGGCTTGAAAAGAGGTTTTGTTTTACATTAGTTGGCTGCTTATCATATAATCGCCTAGAATTGCAGAGGGCTGAGAGCTTGGCTGCGTAGTCTTCCTATGGTCACACAGATCTTAATTTACTATTAAGTATCAGTAGGGTTGTTTGTCCTGTAGACATTGTCAAGTACAGACTTGCTGGAAGGGTTGTCGTGTTCAAAAGGTCAAGTTTTCTTGTGAAAAAAAATTTACCTGCTTGTGTGGTAATTGAACAAGTTTGTGCATATAGCTGTTTTTAAGCTGTATCACCTATGGGTAGGCACTGAATTTTTACAGGTGTCTGTGTTGTTTTTTTATTTTCAAATTAGGAGCACAAACGGAGCCGTAGCTGCATAGTGTGCTGTGAAGTCTAAGTGTAAACTGTACAAACTGAGATTTGTTTTACAAGTAGCATCAGCTGAGTCAGTTTCAGCAGTGGCTGGACCTTACAGAGCGACAACATCTCGCATGTGAAATTATTCCGTTTATCATCTTGATCCATCACTTCTCAATAAGTGTGAAGAACTAGACTCAAACTTGTGCAGTGGTGTAGAGCAGTATTTTTTTCCTGAAACTTCTCTTTTAGGGTTGAAAATAAACTTTTTTTTAGAAATCTGTGGAGCTTTTTGTAAAGACCAGTCAACATAGTCCATATAGGAGGGCTGGTTTATGTGCTCACAGCCTAAATTNCAGTGGTGTCGAGCAGTATTTTTTTTCCTGAAACTCCTCTTTTACGGTTGAAAGTAAACTTTTATTTAGAAATATATGGAGCTTTTTTGTAAAGACCAGTCAACATAGTCCACATAGGAGGGCTGGTTTATGTGCTCACAAGCTAAATTGGTGCAAAAAAGACCACGAAGACTGTAAATGCTGTTCTGTCTGCAGAAGCATAAAAGATCAAGCAATGAGTTGAATGGAACCCTTGTGACTTCCTCTCAGAATACAAAAGTCTTCATAGTAAATGGGTGCTCCATGCAATGCTGTAGTTGCCTTGTTATTCATCTGTGTAGGGAAAAATATAAATCAGTCCTACAGGTTGGTAGCTGTTGCATTGTATATGAGGCATGGATTACATTATACTGTTCAGTTTAAAATTAACATGCTATAATCCTTATTAAAACATGATATGTAATATTTCATTGCGGTTGTTATACACTTCTCATTAAAGCAAATTATATTCCTGAGTTCCATTTAATAATACACTGCACTGTAACAGTTGCAGATGTTTCAGTTAGGAATAAGATTATGCCTGTAGGACAGTTTAACAATTTCTTTCACTCTGGAAGAATTTAGAGTAAAATTTCATGGAGACAAGACTTGATTTTAATAGTTGTGGATTTGCTGATGTTCATATTCTTTCAGGCATCTCTGCTGTCTCATCCACGCTCTATGTAAGAACTTGCTTTGAGGCTAATGTCTGCCTGAAGATGAAAATATGTCAGCAGGACAAGCTCTGCAGCAGACAAACTGGTCCTGCTCTGTCTGCCTTTTATCTCTCTTTCTAAGTATACAGGGAATTTAACTTTCACTGCAACTAATCTCTAACAACTTGAAATTCAGCATAGCTCTGGGGATTTGAACATAGTGGGTCATATCCTCATCTCAGAGGCTTATTTCTACTGAGGAAGTGGCCCAATAATATAGTTTTTCTCCCTGTCTGCTATTACCTGGGTTCTGGTCATCAGTGTTACAGTCATCAGAAGATGCTGATCTGAAATGTCAGAGACTGGTTTCGTTCTGGTCTCGCTGCTGTTCTAGGTGCTTTGTCTTCCACAGGGCACTTTTACGCATTTTGGTGTTCCAAAAACCAAGTTGTCTGGGGAATATGTGTGCCAGCGTGTTGTATGCGAGCAGGAGCAACTGCACAGAGAAAGCAGAAATGTGCTTGTAGACTCATACTTGAATTCTGCTTGTTTATCGTGTGTGTCCATGTGATGGTGGGAAAAGCTTATCTACGAGGAAAAGGACTCTTGTTACAATCTGAAACCCCATAATTCCAAACTAAAGATCATGTCCTTTGGTCCTTCCTTGTTCAGTTTATACCGGAATAGCTCACTACAAGCTGAATAGAAACTGTAGATCAATTTGGTCCTCTAATTTCTGAATTGAGTCCTCCGAGTAAGGAAAAAATGGACAGATAATTGCCATGAGGGACAAGGACCTGAACTGTCATGTTTAGGCTCCTGAAGTGCAGGTCTGGATGCAGGCTAAGTTTTTTCTCTTCCCAGATGCTAGTGAAAAAATATTGTGTGTCTGGAGATGGTCAGGTCCTTTCTATTGGATACACTGTGTGGAAGGTGAGTCCAGAACTGTCATTTCTCATCTGGGTGCCAAGAAGTGGCAGAGATGGAGGACTACAAAAATGAATGTATTTAAGAAAAACATTTCCTAACCTATTTAATAATTTATACAATGCCAGAGCTGGTTTACGAAGCCACTGGAAATTTTTTTATAGGTAGAAGTTTCAGTTTTTCTGCAGTTGTCCTCCTTTTCTGTAGTTTGTTTGGCCTACATTGATGGGCATATGATGTCGTGTGTGTCTGTTTTTGTTCTTTTTGCTTTTTTTTGTTTAATTTTTACTGGGCAAGTGAAAAGATAAAGTATATATCAAAAATGAACATAAATGAAAAAAAAGCAGAAAAGTCAAATATGGTGTGAAATGAAAACATTTCCTATTTTTCTAAGGCCATTGAGAATTCCTGGCAAAACAGAAGGAATAGCGTATTCACAAGTAACTCTTTGCTGCCTGTTGATGCTGCGCTTAGTGTAATGATACAGATTTCTGCTGAAAAAAAAGATTGAATGAACGCCTTAAACATGAACAGTTTCTTGAGGACAAGGCCCATTTGGGTGGAGGTTGCTTCTTTGGTTGGAATAGTGAATGCTGAAATAGTTTCTGTGAAACCAGAAGCATCTAGAGTAGGTCAAAAACATGATTAGCTATTAAGTGGAAAAAAACTATTATCATTTAAAAAAAAAAAATGAATCAAGGCTTTGAAGAGGCTTTGTTATAACATTTTTCTCTCCTTCTCAACCCTTGCCTTAGTAAATTTTGGTCCAGAAGCTCTTTATTTCCTGTGTAAAGAGAGAGAGAGATGGAAAGTCTTTGGTCTTTGCTTTCCTCTCCAGTGAGGAATTGTGTTGTGTATCGTTTTGTACACACGAGATGAGTTGATGAGATACTTGCCAATGAGTCTGCCGTATTGGTGGAGTGGTGAACTGAGAACTTAATGAGTGATGCTAAAATGACCAAGTATATTGACTTTTTTAAAGAAAAAAAAGTGGTGAGGTAAGAATTCTGGCTAAAGCAATTAGCATGAGGACAGAAATATGTCAAGCTGAAATCCTTGCAATATAGCATGTCCTTCAAAATGTGGAAATATGTTGATGCTTTGTATGAGTTTCACATTATTAAGAACAAAAACATTAGTGCTAAATTGGGCTGAAGGAATGTATTCAGAACAAAACTGCATTGTCCTGTGTACTCTTTCCTATTTCTAGCTTCAGGAACAAAATAAAAGATCCTCGCGTGATTCAAGGTTTTGGTTAGACCTAGAAAGAATCTTGCAAAATAGCATGACAGTCTCTTTCTGTAGTTTGAGCTGAGATCAAAAGCTGCAGACATCTGATAATTTGTTTGTCTCTGCATAATTCATTGTTTAACAGAAGAGAGGGAGTTTTATTTATTTTTTTAAGCCTTGAGTCATGCTTCTCACTGCAGAGGTGAATTGGAATCTGGAGAAAAGTGAACCCATGTTTCTGCTGGTGAATGCCATACATATTTATTAGTCCACTTTTAAAAATGACTTTAAATCAGTGTCAGGCTTGTGAAGTTAGTATAGGTTTATATTAATAAGACAATATAGAGAGTTGACTTTCATGTGTACTTGTGATTTTAATACTTGCTTAAATGAGATGTATATATTTTTTTTGAAATACCCCTTCCTGCAGCCCGCAGGAGTGAGTGACAGTAGAAATTAAGATGCCATTTTGAACCTGATAACCTAAACAGAAGACAGGATTTTCTGTCCCAGCTTGGTCTGAATACAGGAGTGCTCCAATTTCCTTTCTCTAAAGCCTTCCAAACCCCCATGGCTTTTGGAGGATTAACAGAACTTTAGTGCATCCTTGATAAATTTGATTTTTAGGTCCCAACAGCTGGTGCTTTACCTCAGACTGACTGTGTTCATCTTTCCTGCCTGCAGACAGGCATGTTACAGAATATTCATTCTAAGATTTTCATCCAGGTCAGGTAGCTCCTGCTAGAGAAACAGAAGCATAAATTATTTGTCCCTGCTGTGATTTTATTTTTATTTTTTTTTAGAGAACACATGCTTTGAGCTGTTTTGCTGAGTTTTCTGCAGCAGTGAAGTTAGGCAAGCTATCTTAAAATCTTTTATTTCAAAGCCATCTTTAAGCAATCAGTAACAACAACTAATATCCTAGTTGTTTCTGTGCAACCTCTTTTAAACCAATTATAAAATTATTTTTTTATATGTATGAGACTAAGAATAGGAATAAATAGAGCTGATGCTGGTCTGCACCCCATCTTTGCCCTTGGAAGTCCCCAAGTAGCTAATTAAGTCAGCTCTGTAGCTAGACGGAGAAGAGCTCCAGGATGGGGAACGCATTTTAAAGGTTTCTCAGAACTGAATACTTAAAGCCTGATCTTGTTCTTATTAGCACTGATATTGGAAAGTGAAAATTAACCCATCCCTGTGTTGCTTCAAATTTATTCCCTGTGTTGCAAGCGTGGGAGTCAGGTTGGTAGAGACGAGAGGGAGGCCAGGATCTACCTCCTCTTCCTCCAGAGGCCTCTCAAGGGTGCTGGGTGATGATAAACATCATCCATTCTGGCATGTCTGGGACTCAGTAACCTTTTTTTATTAAAAAAGGAGGAAAAAAGTGTAGTAACTGTTGATTATAGCACCTTTAAATAGCTCTAAATGTGTTTTTGAATTTGCTTACTTTGTAGCGATGAAATGCCTGAAAATGTTTTCCAGCTAACTAGCTCGGTGCTGGTGTTGCACGCGCACGCTGATTGCTCTCATTAGCTGTGCGGAGCTCCGCTTTGCCACGCTCTGTTCATTATAGAAATACTCATGGCTCTGTTGGCAGTGATTATGTGTATTTAATTCCTGCTTGGACCTAAGAGGCACTCTATTTTGAACACTGAGCCTTTTCTTTAAAAGGTGCAAAATAAGGTAGCTGCTCCCAGTGTGTAAAATCAACTGCTATACATATATATATAAAAAAACCTTTTAGGCTCTTCAGTGTTTAGCTAAAGCCAAGCTGTGAAACAATTGGAATCCTTGTTACTTTTTTGCAGAAATATCTATAAAGGCAAATGCATTGAAACTAGCTGGAGTTATGGAGAGGATGCAGTTTGCTGCATGCTTGAAAACTTCCAGGCTACCAAAGCACAACATTTTATAGGTTGTGGTAGGTAATTCTGCCTGGACAAGGTAGATGGGCAGAGGTGGTTGTTTTTGTCGTGACAAGCTACACTGTTGTGGATGTCGAGGTATTCAGTTGAACTCAGTGAAGAGGCAGGATTTTCTCTGTCACTTCACAGTGAATATTACCTCGTAGGAGGAAATTACGCTTTCCTGCTTCCCTACTTAATACCTAAATAAGCTGGTGCACAAACAAAAGTGGAGTGGAGTTCATCCTGCAGATATTGAGACCAATCTGGGACTGAAAGAAAAGGAATTCTAGAAAATGGTCCTGCACACACGTCCTTGAAAGAATTTTCTGATGTGAGAGTGCTGCTTATGATGTTATCTCCTGATCTCATGACTGAAAGAGTTAAGATTTTTGGAAAAGTATTAGCAATGGTTAGTCATAAACTGAAGGGTCTTTTTATATACTTTTTAGAGAAAGAGTAGTGGAAGTAGCTAGCCAGGCTGCCAGGTAGCCAGGAAAACATTTTATCAAAAACTTTGACTTTCTTGCTACTTCTCTTTTGTGTTTTGGAATATATTTGCCTGAACTAGATTTATTTTTCTATCACATTTCACCTTAAAAGTAAATGCTCCCAAGACATTAGGATGACCTGAAAAAGCATACTTGGCTAGCAAGCATGCGACCTTTGATAAATGCTTAGCTATAGAATAATGAAAGATAAAAGCTCACTTAAATTTGAGTCCTGTCCTATTTGTGAGATGAGTCAGCAAGGTACCCCAAGAATATATATGAATTTGCTTATAGCCAACAAAGTTGTCAGAGCCCACTTAGATGTGGTCAGCTCAATAGGAAGGCTCAAGATAGAAGGACATGTTCTGCTGTGTGCACTAATGTGCTGGTTAGCAAAGCCTGGCTTCTCCTTGCCCCTTCTGTGCTGAGCTCGCCCTTGCCTGGGCGTCGCATCCATCATCACGTCGTGCCAGCTCAGCCCAAAGGGACCCAAGGAAAGGTGGAGAAGAGGCATATTTCTCGAGATCTGTGTTTGTTGGGACTTCAGCAGNCAACGCTTTTGTGTGCTGAGCTCGCCCTTGCCTAGGAGTCGCATCCATCATCACATCGTGCCAGCTCAGCCCAAAAGGACCCAAGGAAAGGTGGAGAAGAGGCCTATTTCTCAAGATCTGTGTTTGTTGGGACTTCAGCAGCTTCCCAGCTACCTGAGAGCAGCAGCTCCTGAACTGCTGTTTCTAGCATTACTCAAAACATTTTTGTTTTCCAGCTCAGATGCCTCTGGGATGAGCTTGTGTGAACTGTCTTTGTTCACGTTCACTGAGGCCTTTTCGCTGGGCTGATATGAATGTCCCACAAATGTACATATCAATAAAATTGGGATTGAAATCTTCTCTGCAATTATTACCGCCTTTTTCCCCCATCATATTTAGAGTATGATGTGCTCTTTGTAGGCAGGGCTGAACTGTTTTAAGTATGTGCTGTCCATCATCCTTGCATGAATGGATAATAACAGTGATGTGGCAATTAGGGGTGTCTGTTTTTGAGATACAACCACAAAGCATACAGAGAAGCTTTATTTACCTCTAACTGAGGTTTCTTTTAAAAACAGGACTGATTTCTGCATGGGAAGAGCTGTTTTATACCCAGTGTTTGGGCTACCTGTGTGCCTGCACTCAGTAGTCCTTGGGCAACCAGCTGGTCTCAAGGCCCTGGTCCTCATGCCCACCTAGCACTGAGAGGGCTTCCAGGAGATCACATCCCTAATCATGTCTGGGAAAGTAGCATAGTAAAAGTCAGTATGAGATGTCAGGGAAGGGGAAGGTAGTATTTATTAACAAAATCTTTAAGCAGTTGCTTTTATGTGTCCGTGCTCTCATGCTTGTAGACTATTTTATTCACTCACATCCATGTATTTGCAAGCACCAAAGCGTGTGTTGTCTGAGCAGGCTCGCTGCCATGGAAAACATGAGGTGCCATCTGACAAATCCTTGTTAGGAGGTTTCTCAATGGTGGTGAACAACTAGTTTTTAGAGGGTTTTTTTTTTTTTTTTTTTAGGAGTCAGCAGGTCTTGTGAAGTGGTCCTGGGACGCTGCTGACTTCAGCTTCTCTAAACCTTTTTCCACGTTACTGCTGATAGCATGTTATTATATTGAGTATGTGTAACCTCCATTCCTTCCAATGAGAGAAGGAATGATGCATGTGATGCCC
>VWPW01001890.1:0-20392 GCA_013389825.1 Crypturellus undulatus
AAAAAAAAAAAGAAATCTAAACTGTTTTCTTGGTTCTTTCTCCCAGGCTAGTTCTGTGAGCAGGACTCTAGCAGAGCGGCAGAGCTCGTTGCTTGAGTGCACTTACTTTAGTTCCACATCTTATCCAACTCTAGGAACTTGAACTTGTCATTATCAGACACAGAAGGTCAATGCATTAGCCATGGTACTAGCTCTTTCATGTGGCCTTTCTGAAGAGGAAAAAAACAGCTTTTAATCTTAGCTTTTATAAAATACTGTGTGTACTGGGATACATCCTAACTTGTCATTTTCTCATCTGTTTTAGTGCTGGGGGATATCTGGAGAGGCTTTGTGATGCCACACAAATACACACGTCTGTGGAAGGCCTAATCTGAAGTGAATCTTCTATAAATAATAAACAACAAATAGGCTCCTTTTAGTTATATTAACCCCAAAATAGGTCATGTACATTTGTTTTAAATGCAAACGTAACAATAAAGTAAATTCCCTAGGTGGAGAATTTGATGTGTTTGTGCAGATTTTCTGGACATAGTACAAAAAAAAAGCCAACACCTATATTTTATGATTTAAAATATTTATATATTGTCTTTTAAAGGTCCTGTGTTTGACGTACTGTTTATAATAAACACAATGCCTGAGAACTAATAGTCACAGTGTAAACACTTCTACTTTGTTACTTCACTGAAAACAAATTCTGCAAATATAGAAACTTAGTGGTTGTTTTTGTTACCAGAAAAGTTGTCGGCTTTGTCAGCTACCTGGCTCAAAATAATCTTGTTTTCCAGTATCTGTGCTGATTTGAAGAGTTGTCCTTAAGATGAAGCAAGTTAGTATTGAGTTACCCAATGGGCAAAGTATATGTGCACAGTACATCTGTACCTCGGATTAACTTTCTAATAGCTCATATGTTGTTCTCAGACTTAACATTTGTTCAGTTTGCAAATATATTAATAGTAAAATGATAGCCTAGACTAGGGTCAGTTGCTATATTCAGTAAGTCATTACTTAAAATAAAAGAAGGAATTTGCTAAAGAGGTGGAGTTGTGAGAAGAAAATCTAACATGTGACTTTGCAGTAAAACGGCTTTCTTGTACCTTAGGGGAGTGGGGTTTTTCCAGCTTCTGGTCCGCGGGCTCCTGCAATTCCGTGGCCGGCTTGCAGGGGCCTGTGGAAGGTGACAAGGAAGGGGAGCCCCGTGTCGCCAGGCTTTAGCTCTCCAGGCTGTGCCTCCACTGGAAATACTAACGGGCTTTTCAAATAAGAAGGGCTGAAAAGGCTACCTAGATAATCCTTTCAACGCGCCCCCGAATATACGAACTAATGTATTAAATTCTGTGGGCAACTGCAATATAAAGCTAGGCATATCTGAGAAATAGGTAATTTATTGTGGTTGTTTGGAATTAAAATGGCTATGACATCTGTTGTAATTTTCCTACTATTTGTGCCTAATATAATGGTGCTCAGATTTTAATTGGGGTCTTTAAGTGCTAGTATAATACAAATAATACATATAAGATACCTCACAGTAATGTTAGACAAAGGTAAAATGTTAAGCTGGAAAACGTGGCACTACAATTTTTGTGTTCTTCTGTGGAGCTAGCTAGAATCTTAAGTTGTGTGTGTCACCCATTGTAATATACATAATTTCTGCTTCCCTATTCATTTTCATCCCTGAGATGCATTGTAAAAGTGTAAATCCATCACTAGATAATTTTCACTTCCATTATTTACAAAAATGAATAGTTAAGCAAGTCATTGTTATTAGTGGGATGCTATTGTTGTTTCACAGAGATAGGGACTGCCGGAGTCTTGAATGATGAACACTTGAATGTTCTTCCAAGATACTTGTACCTGTTTCATTTGGGAGGAGTTTCACTCGTGTAAAATCAAACAGAAACAATTTGAGTAGCCTTTGAAAAGATAACAAGTGAAAATGGATATTAATTAACTATTTAATATTCTGCTATGGAAGAGATGCAGTGATTTTGCTGTTGACATTTTTGCATGGAATTAGAGAGATCTGGTGGTGGTTTTATTTGTCTGACTTTGTTCCTGAAAGACTTTCAGTGTCATCAGATTTGATTTTGTAACCTAAGAAATACTTTACAGACATGCGGACAAGTATATATTTTTTTCCTGTGAGGTTTGTGGTATTCAGAACATGATCCTTTGATTAGTTAGAAATTTTAGTTAACACTTTAATGAAATTTTTATTTCTTGAATATGTGTAGAAAATATATAGGCTCCATGATTCCCAATTCTGGATTAAATCTTTAAAGAGTATTTCTAGCATATTATTGCTCAATATTTTATTGATTTGAGAGTGCAGAGGTTCCCGATGCAAACTGAACTATTTAGAGTTATAGATCTTCGCTGCATGGTTTACATGGACATGTTTCTTGCTATGTTCCTGCAAGCATTTACAATTCAGGGTTATGCAGATAATACTATGGCAGAAATTATATAGGTAGCTGTAGAGTTTTTGTAATAGATTTACCATTATATATATTCTTTAGCACTTATTTAGCCCCACACTTAGTTTATACTTGTCCATGTGCTCATGCTTACAAAGAGTTAGTTGTGCGGGGAGGAGGTTGGGGCAGGGAGTGTGCAAGGTGCTGGGGTTGCAGATGTTTCTCGTGCTGTTGCCCAGCCCGACATCGTGGTGTTGCGTGACGTTTTTGTAAAGCCCGATAGCCCCTTCCGCCCAGGGCGGCCTGCGGAGCCTCAGCAGGGAGCTGTGTCTGTCTCTTCACTAGACCCTTTTCATTTCACGTTTGCCAGGAGTTGGGAAGTTGCCTTTGCTTTTTCATCTGATGACACTGCAACGTCAGGGGCTTTACTGAGACTGCTATTTTCTAGAAACTGCTGTGAATGTACGTAGGGAGATTTATGTGCTTACTGCATGAACGTAACTTGATAACCATTCATATTAGTTCGTCTTTAGTAAAGCCTTTCATCATGTGGCTGGTTGGTTCGTTGTAGATGGATGAGTAATTTGGGAAGCTTTCAGCAAGGTCTCGCTGAATGGTCTTGGGCTTTATAGCCTTCCTCGTGTTGTTATAGTGTGTTACTCACCAAAACATTCATGAGATCCGATTCATGAGACTTAGCAATTTTTTCTAACTTACGTATGTTTCAGCATATTAAAATCATAGGAATGTTCAAATGATCATTGGAGCGTGTCCGTTAATTTGCTATTTATTTCATAAGGAATTATTGAGAGGTGCAGCCTTAACGGGAGCACTTGGGTGTTCACTGAAAGGAAGGGTTGGCAGTAGAGCGTCCTAGAGTGACGGGGCCTTTAGAAAACACGTAGCACTGCTCTGTCTCTTTGTTTTTTTGTTTGTTTTCCTGTATAGAAAAAGAAGTTGGTGTTATGTGTCATTGTATTTAATTATTGATACTAGGGAATATTATTGAGTAGAATTCCCTATTTGTTTTTAAGGAATTATTCTGAAAGGTATTTTACGCTTTCTTTGTTATGATGATACAGCTGTAGATACGGTGAGAGTTCTTCACCAGTATTCATTGTAAAACATTCCACATGTAAAAACGGGAAGTCGAATCCCAGTTTGCATCCCTGAAAGCCTCCTTCTGTCGAGGCATCCAGCTGAGGGCTGACGTTATGTAGGACAATCCTGCACCGGGTACTGCTGTACGGGGTGGCTGTTGCCAGTATGTGGAACCATAACGTGCTTACCTCCATCAGCTTCCTCCTCTCATTTTTTTTTTTTTTTTAATTTTTCCTTCTAATTTAAATGCATCTTGCTCAAAATTACCATGCAGGATTTTCTGGGTGTTTTTTTTCTTTTTTCTTTTTCTTTTTTTCTTTTTTTTTTCTTTCTTCTCTCCTCTTGATTCATTTCACTTTGCATCCTGGATTTTGTTTCTCGATCCTTAAAAACCTTTCTCTTATCTCTGCTTTTTTGTTTGTTTGTATTTTAAGGCTCTGACTTTCTGTTAGCATTGCGGTTCCGTTAGTCGTGCACCGTGTAACACTATTAGCGGGTTGAATGCTGTGGCTGGGAGGTCGAAGAATCCGTGTAACTGCACCAGGTTAGGGATGGCTTGAGATCTCATCTGCAGTTCCCCTGCTCCCTTTTTGTGCTGGGAACTGCCTGATGGGAATGCTGCTCATTATACATGACCTCTCTCTCCTGCTATATTTTTTCTCCTTCAGTTTGGAAAGATCAGAGAAGAATGACAGCGTTCTTTACAGCCAAGGTCAAAGGAGCAGTGAAATTCTAGGCATCCAGCCCAGAGCAGAGAGGGCTTCGCTCTAGAGCAGAATGTTATGTTGGTTGCAAGCGACGTCCCTTTGCACTGGTAGAAAAAATCTTGGGTGTGAATTGAGATTAAAACTTAATATAGTGCATTGCTTATAGATGACAGGAAATGCCTGGGTTATTTTAAACCTTATGGCTGATTCTGGTAGCTGTTTTGGGTCATCTTCCTCTGCAAACCCAGTTGCTCCTTTGCTTTTGGATTTGTCTGCTTGGCAAAGGTTGTTTTACTATGTAAACATGTGACAGATATTTGAAAGTTACAGTTTTTTTTGTTTTGTTTTTTTTTTTCTTTGTGGTTAGTTATGTCAGATTTAAAAAGAAAACTAAAAATACTGGTTTTATACACACACACAAAAAGGACAGGAATATGTTTATCTATATTTATTTCTTCTTTCATCTAATTTATAATGACTGACCTTTGGGCCTTATCTTTCTCAAAATATTAACTGACGTTTTCTTAAAGGATATTCTTCCATCTCCAGCTTTTGTTACAACGTAGTGCCTATTTCTCAATCTCTGTATTAAGGAGTAAAAAGAGGTCCACTTGCCTGGTATCTTTCCTTCTCCACTCCCCAGTGCATACCAAAATAACAGATTATGGAAGCAGATATGGGCAGGTATGCGGTTTATATGAGAGAAGGAAAATGATTTTTTTTTTTTTTTTTTAACTAGGTACTTTCTGGATTAATCCTGAACAAGAAGTGGAATTACTGAATCAAAGCCCAGGAAGTGATATGACATACTTCAGTCCAGAAGTCCTTCTGACATGGTGAGAAAACCTCTTTTTAATATATATTTCCAAGGTGAATTTCAAATCCAAGTATTTAGAAGCATTTAAATGAATTTTACATAAAAGCTCTCTGCTTTGCATTTTCAGTCACACACAACCTGTATGAATTGTGGCAGCGGGGTGATTTAACACAAAAGTTGTTACGTATTTTCAGAAAGTGGCTGTATGTTTGAGCATTTTAAAGACCATACAAACAACAATAGCTTTAACGATCATAAATAACCTGTATAATTTTTGAGGTAGTTGCAGCAGTAACTGTTCTGCCTGTGTTACTGGCTACAGAATATGTATGGTGAATGAACGTTTTTGTATGCAAAAGGTTTGTTTCAGGCTCTTTCACTATCTTGGCAAGTTAATTTCTGAAAATAAGGGATATAAATATATGTCTAAAATACTGAAACAAATATGTGCATTGGCTGGTTGCTTGCTATGAGATATTGTTTCTGCAGTAATTTTGATGATTTAATCAGTATAATTTTGTTTTGATGAATCCAAATACAATACGCAATATTATGTTAAAGTATAGAAGACTTTTCTTTGTTTCCTACTACTAAGTATAATTTTATTCTGGCATCAGTGCTATGGAGAACTAATTGCAGAGTCAGATTTTGGCCAAAACCACTTGAATTTTGCAACAAATAATATAGAAGGCCTTTCTGTATATTAGATATATATAGAGATCTGTGAAATTGCTGCAACAAGTTGTAAATGAGGTATGAAATGAAAAACTCCTGTCTGGTGCTGGGAGCAAATATACCCAGTGCCATCTTTGCAGCTGCTGCTATGGGAAGGAGTTTGCTGTAATATTTCAGACGTTTGCCAGCTTCTAGTTTGTGTCAGTTTGGAAGGCGTGTCTTTATCAGAAACACAGGCTTTTTTTTCCTAAAAAAAACCTAAGATACTGCATCAATAAATATCCTTAAGAAACTTTGTGGATTTTTGTTCGGGTCTGAGCAGCATAACTTCACACTGTGACCTGTTGGGAATCTGATACAATGAGAATGCTTTCAACTTCCATGTGAAGGTCTGAATGATATCAAAAGCAGCGTGTTCAGGAGGACACTAAAGTAATTTGAGAGGTCCAGTTGGGTTTTGGATCTGGAGTGGAGGTGAGACTCGTATCAATTGGAGTTTCAGGAGACCAAGACTAACTCAGTAAAAAACCTCACTTAGCAGCATAGACAGCGTGTGAGTCGCAAATGAGGGACCCTGGAAGATTGGGCCTGGCGGGGCAGGACATTGGGAGAAACAGAGTTATGGGTAGGGGGAAGATAAAATCTGAGAACGAAGGCAGATCTGAAAAGGCTTGGGTAAAAGGCCAGGTTGAGGGCACCTGGAGTTAGAAGGCTGGTGCAAATCAGAGCAAATTCTTGTCTAAATGACAATCTGGAAGCTATGTTTCCTGATTTTTTTTTTTTTTTTTTTTTCCCCTTGTCAAAAATAACCCAAACCAAAACTGAGAAATTCCAGTGTACTTGATCTTTTTGTTGTTAACTGCATGCAGAGCAGTATATCAGAGTTTTGTGGAGTTTGTCATGTATTTGTATGATAAATATATAGTACAAAGTCTTGGACACAGTTTTCAGCGTGTTACTGGGTTTTTTGAGATCCAGGTTTTTTTCCAGCACTTAATGGTCTTGTAGGACAGATGGGCTACTTGCATGCAAGCGTGCACGCAAGGACAGCATTGTCCAGGTACCTGAAACATCTGTGTTTCCTAGTATTGCAGTTTGAATAAATCTGGGTCATTCTGGAATTCTAGTTCCAAAAATTTATTTAGGAAGTGTGTTGTCCTAGGTAACGATGTACATAGTGTACAGAATTATGTCTATTAAGTGTGTGACTCAGTGCAAGAACAGTGTCTAGATAAGCGAGCACTGTCTCGGATGAGAACTTTTCCTATCTGTAGCTAAAACATTTAAAAATATTTGGTGTGCTCAGGGGAAAACTTAGAATTATTTAGCTTGAAGAAGTGTTTTCCTATGATACCTAAAGGTCCTAAAAATCAGATTCTGCTTAGGCTTTTTCTTGAAAGCATTAGCTGCTCTTTTCTTTTTGTTAATCTTACCTCTCTGCTACATTAATTTATACTTCATTATAGTCTTTTGGTCACATCAGAAATTGTATATTAATTAACTTTTAAAATCTAAATTGAAAGAAAATCTATTAAAATTCTTGAAAACCATGAGAAATTGTAGTCTAGCAATATCAAACGGTTTTTAGTGTCTTTTCATTAGTGGTCTCGCTGATCACTTGGACACTGTCCTATTGCTCAGTCGTCTTTCTCATTTTTCCTATGTAGTGTTTCAGAGAATTGTGCAAGAGTCCAAATGTCTGCTGTGGTCCTCACGGGAAGAGCACTCCTAGGGCAGAAAATCCCCAAACTTGACCCTGAGAGGGCATCCCTGTCAAACATGAATCAAAGGCATTTCTTTAAAGACAAAATAATCATGATGAGTAATGTTTTGCTGGATAGAAATACTCTTCCTTCCCTCCCTTCCATGAAATCCTGGAAATCTCAAAGCTGCAAAAGGGTTTCTGTGTCATTTATGATTCAGAAATGGATGAATGTTATTAAAATCCAGAGGGCCCTTGGTTCATTTAGGCGGTCAGAGCTGTGCGCCAGGCGCTGTCCTGTGCTGGAGGATCCTTTGGCAGGTTTGATGTGCTTGTTCGGTAACTCTTAGTGTAGAAAATGAACTAATTATACCACTGAAGTACAAAGATTATTACTAAGTAGTAGATTCTTGCATCTTAGTTTTATAAATATACCAAAAGTGATCCCTCGACAGAGGAAGTTATAGTCCTGTTTTGCATTTAGCATTTGTGTGTTTATGTTTCTAATTCCTTTCTATAACTTTGGAGTTTGTAAATTGCTAATGGGCAGATTTTTATTTATTTTGAAAACAACACTGGAAAGAAATAATTCATATGTTGTGATGTCAAATACCTTCCAAAGGAGAAAACAGTTGGATGAAATTAAAAGCTCTTTCATAAATCAGCATTTATTCTTCACATTTTTTTATTATTTTCATGTTGTGTTTCTGTTCTCTAGTAGCATGTAATTCCTCACAGCTTTGTTTTTCTACTGTGCTCATGCACGCAGCCATGTAAGTAGTTAGAACAAAAAAAAGGCTGTAGTAACAGCGTGTAGATGGTTTTTAAAACCGTCATCTGTTCTCAAGATGGTTAGTATTGCCCTTCTCTTATTACATATTTTCTTATTATGCAAATAGTGAAGTAATAAATAATAACTTAAGTTCATTAATAGTGGCTCATACCTTCATATTCCAAATGCCCCTTTTTCACCTGCTACCTCCAAGGAGGATCCCGATTTGTTCTTCTCTGGTTCTGCCTTGAATCTTTGGTCAGATTATGAAATCTCTTTGTGTCTTGGTCTACTAATCTGTTATTTACTGTCTACTTTAAAATCTCTTGAGCTCTAGAGATGGCCGTTACTCCTTTTTAATTCCTGAATCTTGTTTCAGATAATATTTTGTGTACTAAAACATGTTGTGTTCTTATGAGGAATTGGTTCTTCATCCAATGATAATGTTGAAGCTGAAGGTGTTATGAGCTGCACAGCAAAGAATCTGCATTTGCAGATAATGTGCATCTTTTTTAATGTTATTACAGATATTAAGTAGGCTTTGCTTTACTGGAGATGCGTTATACTGAATGCTCGTGCTGCAGAAAGGATACAAGCAGTGGCTAAGCTGAAAGTTGCATGGCAGTTAGGTGGCAGATCGGTGTAAAAAGAAGCAATACCATGGATAGAGCGAATGATTAATTATTTGTTTTTAGATTTATTTTATGCAAAAAGACTCAGCATGGTTGATGCAAAGCATCTGTTACTGACTTCTGAATTGATTTTGACTGAATTTGGTTGTGGATATAAATCTCTAAGAACATAATAGAAATAATACTTAGAATTGTGACTTTAATTTTCTAGCATGAAAAACAAATGCTGCTAATAAAGGGGAAAGACTTTTTACTCCCTGTGATAAGCCACTAGTTTCCTTCATCTGACAGTTCTGTAGTTCAGCTTCTTGGCAGATGTTTCAGTCTTCACTTGTGTAAGTGTCAAGAACTTTGTAAATGAGCTGTTTATAGCAGAAAACAAACCCTTCTATTTGTTTTAAATGAAATAGTGTGGGAGATATACTTCTTTTATTCTGCTTTATTTCAAAAGGACAAACTTCAAAAATTAAGGAAATTAATTGGTGAAATTATTGAGACTGATGAATGTAAGAACTGGGGTGTTGAAAAGTCTGAAAACGTGTTTTAAGTCAAGTTTAAAATACCGTATAGAATTTGTATCCCAAGCTGAAGGAAAAAACCTGTCGGAAAGGGCTGTCAACCTGGCTGCAGGAGGAAGCATTTGGAAAAGCAGCCCCTTTGCACCCCCACCCTGCTCCGGACAAGCAGGAACGAGTAATCACCAATTAACAGAGAAAAAGAGCTGCACAGCAAAGAGGCGGCGTGAAGGGAAGAGATCAAATGGACGTGAACAAAATCACGCTGGAGTCATTACAAAAATCATGGAAGTTAAGTGGCTAAAGATTCCACAGTCCTAGGAATAAAGGGAAGCTAGAAGAATGGTAGGCCAAGGTTAAGGATAGCTCAGGCCCCTTCAAAACTGAAGGGGTAATTTGCAGGTTTCAAGAAGGAAAGAAGGAAGGTGAAATTGATTTTGGAGGAAGAGGTAGGATGTACAAAGGATGCAATGTATTGGAATGGAAACAATTGTATTAAAGATGAAAAGAAGTGCTAAAATTGATCATTTGTTTCAAGTAAAGGAGACTGTTTTCCATCCATAAGTTCTGAAAACTGCCACATATTGCTGTAGGGTCTGTCTTCCAGACTGATATTCTTAAATTTAGGAAAGGGAAATGTTACTGTGTTTTAAAGGAAGGAATTAAAGACAGGAGAATAAAATGAATTTTGTGAAGAGTGGACTGTACCAGAAAAAAAAACAGGATTTTTCTTTTAAGATTAAAAAGTAGTATTACTAAAAAAGTGCTTTAAACTTACTCTGGAGTTCTGCAGAGCAACTTGTGCAATGCCATAGTGGAAAATGTTTATGTAAAATGGAGAAGATGAAGTTTGTACAAAAAGTGTAATGTGAGTAGTGTTTTGTGTGCTAAAAGTGGAATTACCAGACCGAGTGCAAGTTCCTTGATCTTTGGCTTGTTTTCTTAGTAGCCCTTCTTGAAGCATCAAGTGCGGACTCCTGAAATCAGGCAGAGGACCCAGTCCTGGGAGCCCCTGTTGGCAGTGGTGCCAAGTACAACGAGGTGCCAGGAGGCTGCTGCTGCGGGGTGGAGGGTCCTGTGGGCCAGGGGTTGAGTGCTCTGATGGTCAGTGGGTGCCTGGGAGCCACCAACGTGGTGTGGGGTGAAAAGAACAAGTGCTGTCGCAGGGAGCATGGGGAAAAAATAATACTGGAAAAGTTAGCAAAATACCAGTGTCCATGTGATACACCTGGTAAGAACTTATGTATTAACAGAGGGAAAATGTAGCGGTGTGACGAAAGGATTATCTTGGAGCTAAAAAATAAACAGTGAACACTGGATCTCTACACGTAATTATTACTCAGGGCTGTAGCAATTAACAGCGCGTCAGAACTTTGTCTTTTCCTTTAACACGGCCCGTGTGGTAGGTCCATTCAGTGCCCTCTGAGCATACTGCACAAGAGCGATTCAGTAATTGGGACAAATAGGCAGAATAAGAAAAGAAACCCTTCATTTCATACCCTCTGTGCGTGGTTTTTTTTTTTTTTTTTTCCCTTGTATGGTGAAGGCCATGGGTGGTTTAGGCTCTGCGGCCAAACAGAGCAAACAAAAAAAAAACCTTATATTTTAAAAACAAGGAGAGTGGTTTTTTTTTTTTTTTTTTTTTTTTTTTTTTTTTTAATATGTAGTAAAGATGCTGTCAGCCTGGTAACAGGTGTAAGAATTAAACAGTTCTTGGACCCTTAGACGTACTGGTCAGGATTGCTCTTCCAAACGGAAAGAAGTGTCCCATTTTACTTGGACTCCATCTTCCCTATTCTGCCTTTTCAGAAATAGAATATTAAGAAGTGCCTGCACCAATGTGATAAAATGTTTCTGTAACACTGTATTGTATTTTCGCATTGAGTTGCCAGAAAAATGAAGTTGTTCACTTTCAGTGCTGCTTTGTTTTTGACCCCTTTTTGTGAATTCTCAGAGGAAAGAAACATATTCCCATCTTTTATAGTAATCAAATTTATCTGGCATCTCTCAGCCTTTTGCATTACTTATGCTACAGTTGGCCAGCCTTGGGAAGGCTTTAGCGGGTTTATTTATTTATTGTTCTAAAGTGAAGGTTTTTGACTTGAGGTCCCCACGTAATCCTTGGGGACTCGAGGAGAAAAACTGAAAGTGCTTTCTGCCATTACTTTGATACAGCTATTTTCTGTGCAAGTGTAGGAAAAAAACCCTAAAACTAAGTGAAACTCCATACCCCCCAAACTCTCAAATAAGCGTTCAGATACTGAGAGAGAGAAGAAAAAAAAATTCATTCTTAGCTGCGTTGTAAATGTTTTCGTTGTCTCCTAGAGAAAGTCAGCGAGGCTGATGCCATTGTATTTAATTTCAGGGAGAAAAATAAATAGTGTTTCATAATTGTACGTATGTGCTAATGAAAATTTAGATATGTTTAATAGCTTTTAATGTGCCTGTGTGTTTAGTAAATGACATGACAACCTGTAAATATTGGCTTTGTGGGGTAATTGTGGCGAGGCTGGGAACGCGCTGCCTCTCTGACGGGAGCGGCGCGGCCTGTCCCCCGCGCGGGAGCCGGGATTGGCGGGGGAGCCTCGGGAAGAGCAGCACTTGGTTGCTCAGAAAGCACAGATGCATGAGGAAGGTCGAACCTTGTCCTGTGGTTTTTGTGTGACATTAATGGGAAGCCCATTACAATTTCATAAGGTATAGGGCATATACAATACATACATGTGTGTATGTGTTGGGAAGCCTAAGCATCACGCACAATTTCCCATCTCCTCACTCAAACTGGACTCTGAGAGCCGTCCCAGAGCAAACGACTTAAAACTTCTTATCAACCCCAAATCTTCTCTGGGTATAAACAAGTGCTTATACTTGGTTAACTTTGCTCTTTGGAATTTGTTTAAAACAAACAAAACTGAAATAAAATATAATCCTGGCTGACTTTTTCTGTAAGTGAAGTAACTTGAAGCATCAAGTTTTGAATGTATAAAATAGAAATTTTGAAAGTGCCGCAGTGGCATGAAGCGGAGAGAAATGAAATCAAAGCGCTGGAGATGGGTAGTTTTTAGTTAGCAGGTAAAAGCAGTCGCTTTTGCAGCGCTTGTTTGTGCACTTGAAGCTTGATTCTACTGACAGCAGCGAGCGGGGAAGGAAGCAGAGAGGAATTGAGGGTGTCACAGCGGGGAAGCCCGGAGCGCGCTGCACAGACTGGGGTGTTGGGGCCTGAGGCAGCCCGCTTGCCTCAGGCGTTTCACAGGAGGTATGAGATAGGCAACAATTAAGTAATTAGGCCTGGAACGTTTAGATTGTTCAGTAATTTAAGGCTGCTTTAAATATTATTTATGCAAATACACAAGAGTGCACTTTGAGTATGTTGTTCCTTTTTCAAAGTGCCTGTGATCTAAGCAGTGATTCTGCACATTGTGCAATGAACGGGGCATTTTCAGTCATCATAACTTTGGTAGTGAGTAGATTTAAAAATGAATACAGCTTGTATGAGGAGTCTCATGTATTTAACTCACATTTGGAACATTTATGAAGCTATAATCTATAGTACTGATTGTTACAATCTTGGGCAAAAAGATCTACTTTTATAATAAAACCCAAGAATCATTCTGAAAACATGCTCATACTAAGTTGAAATGCAAATTGAGGATAGAAAATTCAAATTCAAGTCAGGCCGTCAGTCAAAAAGCTGGAAGAGTATCAGCACACATATGAGAACAGTGTCTTATATTAGTCTCGTGCCTCAGCTCAAGGCAGTATCACCTTTTTGCGTGTGTGGTTTTAAATAGATGCTCCTCTGAATTAGATTTAGGCAGAGGGAAATTATCAGAGGGCAAAGAAAAGTAGAGAAGTAGATGTAGATAAAAATAAGTGGTCTTGTTCTTTTTTTGTTGAATATGCTTAGTTTGTCTTTTTTCTGAAAGTCCTTTTCTTCGTGTAGAATGCCCAAAGAGCATTTTCTACTTTATGAAAACTTTTAAAAAACTTTTTCTATTGCTGTTTATTCATTCATTTATTTCTATATTTGAAAAAATAAAATGGGAATTATAAAGGAAGTAAAGCTGAACCAAGGATATCATCAATTATTCTCTTTTCAAATATGATTTATTCGTCTAACAGCCTTAGAAGCTTTGATTTAATTTCACTCTATGCCCCTGAAGCCCACAGAAGGCCACCCTAGCGATCTTCCTAATCTGCTGCTTTGCAAACATATGATCGGTATTCCCCCTTTGATGGCAGGATCCTATGGAATTCTCTCAGAGGAGTAAACAGTGGTAGTAAGCAAATGTTCGTGTTGCATTTCAGAGGTACACACCAGTGCGGAGGGATTTCATTGCTGGGGAAAATGAAATGCTTGTCATCTAAACCGCTAATTATGTTTGGTAAATGTATGGTATATATTTAATGCAAAGAGAATTTAGGAAATAATACACCTTGTGTAATTACAGCGACCGAGCTACTTCCATCAATCTAATTTTTCTGATTCAGGTTCATTTGCATTGCATTATTTGTATTAAATGAGCTTTCAGTGGAAGCCCTGCTCTCTGTCGAGAAGAAGAATCAAATGCTGAAAAATACTTGAACCTGCATAAATGCAGTTTGCACATCGCATGCACCAGGCATGGCAGCTCTGCAGAAATAAAGTGCATGCACATTCCTAACAGACACGAAACACGCACAAATGTGGCCAGTTCACATAGGTGGACGTAGCAGCTGAAAAATTGTGCCTGTCGGTAGCACAAACTGTGCATCTCCCCCTTGCTTTGGCTGGCTGTACCCGTGCCCCTGTCTGGGAGCAGCTGCTCCGAGCTGCCGCCGTCGGTGCTGCGGGAGAATCTAGCGGAGCAGCTTCTGAAACCCCCTCTCTGGGAAGCTGTTTACCTCTCAAGGGCAGGTTTTTAGGAACAGGGTTCGCCTCCTCGAGTGGGAGGATGTTCTCGTTTGGAGTGATCTTGGTTGCCGTGACCTGATCCTGTACTCTCCGCTCTGATAATTTGCAAGGAGCAAACAAACTGCATTCTGGCAATTGTAGTGAAGTCATCTCTGTTATTCTGTCTCTTGTGTGACTCTCTCGCTCTTATAAAATGAAGTAAATGTATGAATGGGACAGGTGGGATGAGAGGAAAATGCGAATGTCGTGTGTTTTGCTAGTTTTTGCATCAGAAATGGGGTTTTGTGCATTTTTACCTGGTCGTGGAACTCGAGCTCCACGCAGTATGTTTCCTTTCTCGTAGTTTTCCTGATCTGATCGTTCCCTTCTCTCTGTGCCGTGCATTTTTTGGCACAAAGCTACCATTGCTGATCCAGTGCTTGCTCTCCATGATCTTCGTTACCATCCCAGAAATGGTGTGATGGTAACTAGCATATATTTCTGTGCTTCTGTATCTCTGCACATTTTTTTTACATCTTTGCAGTACTTCTGTGCTGCACTTCTGTGCTGTCACTTTTTTCATCATAATGCACTGCAGGAAATCTCTTATCTGATACTTAGTGAAAAAGATCTGTGCTTCCCCCCTATTCTTTTCCTCCCCCAACTTTCAAGTTTCAGCTTAAAAAAAAAAAAGTAAAGTTTAATGCCAGTACTTTTAATCTTATTTTTTTTTTAGTCGTAACTTAATCATCATGAGAGATGAATATTAATGTAGGTTAGTGTATATACACTTTTATTGTTGTTCCCTGTAGGTTTGCATGGTTGATCTTCCATTTGTTGCTCCAGAATGAATTTATGCTTAAAAATAGCACATTGATATCATACTAATAATGTAAAGAGCAAAATAGGCAGTCTCATGTATTTTGAATTGAAGTTGTTCTCGGGCATCTGCCTTTTGTGTGCCTTTAGCTGCTTCTAAATACTCCCAATCATAATATTTATAATCTGTTACTCTGATAGTTGTATTAAGAGGTGTTGTTTTATAAACAAGTGAAATGTGTCTGTAAACGTCCCTGCGAGAAGCTTCCATGGGTGAGGTGCTCTTGGCAGGGCGCCGGGAGCCAGCGCGGGCACCCAGGGCCCCCGCAGCGCCGCAGGGGCAGGTTCTTCTCGGCCAGTTTCTTCCCTCTTCCTTTCCATCTCCTCCCTTCCCTAGTTTTATGAACATATTATCTTAAAACACACGGGACTTCATAAGAGCAGATAGCTTGCTAGGGAAGGTTGTCCTTCAGGATTTTTAAAAATGCACCCAGAGTCTTGAGCATCATGGTGTTGATGGCTGTTGAAGATTGGAAGTAAATTCAGAAATTTTTATGAAGCAGCTGTCGTTTGTCCTTTAGAAACATAGGAGAAAATGAGACAAAATTCAGAGTTTTGCTTTGCCAATTGACTCTGTTAAAATCCAAATAATCCTATAAATAAAATAACTCTTAGAACTGTGATCAGTTACTTCTGTCCTTGTTCTGTGTTCCTTTAAAGCAAGAGCCTTGTGCAATGATGCAGCAAAGTAAAACAGATTTTCAGGTAATCTTTTTCTGAAAGCTGCAGTAAGTTGTAGCCTGCGCAGAGGTTAGTTGTAGCTGCAAGAGTTTCCTTTAAATGACGAAGGCTTTGATTATTTCAAGATAAATGAAAGGTTTTCCATGTAAATTTAGTGTAATGATCAGTGCGAATGGATAAAGACTTTTTTCTCCTTGAAATAATTGCAATTCATTAAATCAAATTCATTAGTAAAAGACTGTAAGCTGATGGTAAACTGTTAAGTTTTGGGACTAGTTAATAATTTCTCAGTTCTTTGTATCAAGTGCATCAATCCTGTGGAAAATAATGAAGCAAGTAATTTCCGTTAGTTTAATGAAATAATGTCACAGTTTCTCTGGTGAATAATACTACATGCTTTATTTGGAGAAAAAAATATTAAGTTACTGTTAAGAACTGTATATGGTTACTGCTATTGGAAAAAGTCAGAAGGACTTCAGAAGTAAAAAATCATTAATTGTTAATTTCTGGAGGGAAAAAAAGGAATAAAAATATATTTTGCAGCTGAAAACAAAATGTGGAAAATAATCTAGTTAAGGAGGTCAGATGGCAAGTGAAGTTGATTTTTTTCAAGTTTTTGGTAGCTCGCAGTAGCGTTGGTAATGCGCGTGTTTGATCACAGGATCGTCCCGTTCCGCGGGCAGCTGCCGGGTTAGGGCGCCCGTGTTCGGGTTTGCAGCTGCAGCCGCCCGAGGGCCCTCGGGACCCGCGGCCTCCCCCTGGGCAGCGGCTGCTGCCAGCGCCGCACAGCAGCGCGCGGGGAGCGTGGCAGGGGCGACCCGGGGGGTATTTCGGTGATTAGAGATTTTAAGGGCAGGAGGGGCAGTAAAATCATCTCCTGCCATCCAGCGTGACAAGTGCTGTTAAGATTAGCCTGGTTAATTCTGTATTAAACCCACAAAATATACTAAGTAGAGTCTGTCTTGTGCGATTGCAACTTAGACATGAAGAACCTCTTGTTGTCCGTGGTAGTTTGTTGTGCTGTTCAGTCGGATGTTAAATGTACACTGCCTGGTTTAAGTGTCCTTCAGCTCATGGACATTGGTCCTTGTTCTAGACCTTTTGAGCAGATCAAGGGCTTTTTATGGGCCCGTGTTTCATCTGTATGGAGGAACCTCCCTAGCTTCCCCTTTAGATGTTCTTCTCCATAAGCTCAGTGCTTCTTGGTAGCTCTTGCCTTCAGCACCGCTCCTGGCGGGGGTCCCGGCCGCGTGCAGGGGGCTCTTGTGCAGGCCTGGGCTGCCCTTGTCCCCTTCCTTCTGGCCGCTTTCCGGAGCCTCACGCGGGAGCTTCTTCTAGCCTGTTCCCTCTCTGAGGCTCTCAAATCCTCCCTCTTTATTCGTAGGGGTTAGAACTTGCATTTGACTGTTTAAAAATACCTAATATTTGGACTGATCCTCTTTAAAAATAGTTGCTACCGTGGTGAGTAAGACTGCTGTTTTCTCAGCGGTTTTGCCGGCCCTCAGCCATGGTGTTAACGCGCAGGCTTTATCTGCAGTCCTGCAAAGCCCTGGAAGGGGTTTGACTGCAGCCGATGCTCTTGGGTTCCAGCTAAAACCCTGGCCCTTGGTTGCTGGGAGGCGACACTGGCTTCTGTGTCCATCGGCCGGCTCTCGCTGCGTGAACAGCTGAAGTTGGGTACAGGAGGGTTCTCTCCGTACTCCAGTAAATGAGAGTTTTGAATTATGCATTACTAAGGGTCCAGCTCCATTAGCCCATCGAGGAGGCAACGTGGGTGTTAAAAGGTGTTTTAACAAATGAGTTGGTCACAGTTATGTGCTGGTGTGGAGCCTAGAAGGAAAACGGCATTTCTGCAGCTTCGACTGGTGTTCCTTAACCGTTGCTAATGTATACGGCTCTGTGTTGGTTAAATTACCTGATATGGTTTGATCAACTCCTTATCAAATCAGTTAATATTGGAATTTTGAGTGAAGAGTTGTCTCGGCATTTGTATACTAGCCCTTGTGTTTAATTTGACTTGCAGTTCTGTTTGGCAAAATATGCAGTCAATTTATATCAAGTTTTTCAGGTTGATAAGCTAAGGTTTTACCTTAATACCTTTGCCTAAAATAGTGTTTTTTATAATTTGAATATCTTATGTATTTTTTTCTTAATGTTAACCAGTATAAATCAGTTTTAATTCAGAGAAATTAAAATTCTGAGTTTAATGAAAATGCATCCTTGTAAATATAGTTGATACTGCATTATAAATTAAAAGCCTCTGAAACACTTTCCTTATCTGACATAAGAGTTTAACAGCTGTATATTGGAGACCTATATATATGAAAAAAAAAACTGCAAAATCCCTGTGAACTGTGGTGCTGGCTTTGGTGCAGGGCATGAAATAATTTTTCCATCTTACCCCACCGTTCTCCGAAGGTCAGACTTTAAATTGGGCTGTTACTGTCTTGCTGCAGAGTTTCCAAGCTACGTTAATTTTTGGTCTGCCACTGATGGATGGAGCAGTTTGAATTCTGACATGCAGCAGCCTGACTGGAATGACCTGCAGAGGCAGATGTCAGCCTGTTATTTCATGCCCGTTTGTCAGAAAGGAAAAACAGCCTTTTTTTTTTTTTTTTTTTTAATAGCAGTTCTTCAGAATACTTGTAGGTATATGTGCTTTTTGATATATGTACGTATATACTGTCTCACAAATGATCATATATATCATTTGTGGAAGACCTGTTTAGGTGTCTTGAATTAGGAAGTGACCAATATTCAAGAATGTAAATTCATCTGTAGAAGACAAACCTGGGTCATTTATATTAGTCCTTAAAAAGTATTATTTTGCCTACAGAAAATCTGTGAAGATGAGCGTAGTTCTCGGAGAGCAGCAGTATGGTGTTATCTGTTAATTTACAATTGCAAAAGACTTCCCTTTGTGATCATATTTTTGCAAATTCATACTGTATCAAAAATCTTCTCTATTCTTTGTTACAGCGTTTGTCTTTGAGGATGAAACGTACATTTTGTGTGCCCAAGAATTCTTTCTTCATATTGAAGCAAAGCTTTGATCCAAAAATGAATAGGGAGAGCTTTTTTCTGTTTGTTTGTTTTCATTAAAAATATATAAATCAATATAAAGAACTGATGTCAGCAAGAAGAGCTGAACTTTCACACCTGAGGTTTGGCTTATACAGAACCCTCAATGAGACATAATTTCTTTGGTAGATTTGGGTTAAAAAAGTATTTAAAGACTGGAAAATCACTTCTTAGCATTTGGGCTCGAACAGGTTTCTGTGAATCCTCGGGCTCTGTGCGCTCCCTCTGGGCTGGAGCAGGGTCGGGGCACTGTCCTTCCCGCGCTGCCGGGGACATTGCCATGAAACTGAGGGAGAAGGAGGGAAGGACCCCGGGCTGGTACTGACGGAGTGAGGAGAGGGCTTGTCGCTGGCTTGGATGGAACCCCAAGTTTACCTTGGGAGTTTTTTAATTTTTTTGGATCATTCCACAATTCAGACTTCTTTAATAACCTCTAAATTCTTATTTTTAATTTTGAAACTATTTGAAACTAATTCTTTGTTTAAAGTTATATAGAATATTCACAGATGATACCGAAAATGCACATAGCCAGAAAAAAAGTCAGTAGCAAAATTATGTTTTGTGACTTAACTAGAATCAATTAAGGGTGAAGACATTAAGCATAAAACGTTTTCTGTACTGCTGATCTATCTTAATAATCAACCCAAATCACTTTTTAGGGCAATCTTTCATCATTATCATGCATTTTAATACTAGATAATGTGAAGCCATACCTACAAAAAAAAAAAAAAACAAAACCCAATGAACCTCAAAACATGAATTGCAATTAAAATATCTAAGAAGAAACCAGGAAGGTCCAGGGTTTGGGTGGTTTTGGTAGATTGATGCTTGAGCGGGAGTACCCGGTCTTAGGCGGTAGCCAAGGGAGCAGACGTAATACTTGGCTATATAAAAGGGCTAGCGCACAACCGGAAAAGGGAAATAGGGTTATTTCTGTATAATATGAATAAATACAAGGTGCATGTTTTTAGCAAAGGAATAGTTATCTGTTAAAACAGTTCAGCTAGAAATGTGCATTCCTTGACACTGACCTGAAATTTTTAAAGTTTTTTTTCTCCTTCAACTGTTGCAGCTAAAGTAAAAATTTGGCCTTGATGGAGAAATTATTACCTGAGGTTCTTTGTCCAGTGTTATGTAGAAGAGAAACAGAACGTTAGAATGGCTGCTTCCTTTCTGAGAAACCAAGTCTTTAAATTTCTTGAGCCTTTTAAACCAAAGGCAGTAAATACAGAAACTTGTGTGTTGGTGCTGTTGGAAATCACAAAATTAGAAACAATGTAGACTGTTAAAATTCTAATAATGTATCCTAAGAAGTATACAGTATATCTTCTGGTAAATATACTAGTCTTGTAAAACAGCTACAGAAAAATGTGGAGGATGACTGTGCTGGTGCTGTGGTAGACATTTCCNATTTCAGTGGTCAGTGCGTGATAGGAGACACTTTCTCCCTGCACATCCGTGGGCTGCCAAAATCTTTTAAGATCTCCCTACTGAGGGTATAACCTTCTCTGCCAACCTGTGCTGGTGCTGTGGTAGACATTTC
>VWPW01001892.1:0-37467 GCA_013389825.1 Crypturellus undulatus
GATTCTATGATTCTATGAAAAGGAAGGAAGACTTCCCACTACACTGCTAATGGAAAGGCCAACAACCCCTTAACAGCTGTCCTATAAAATCAATATTTGCAATACTACCTCTTTATTACCTCTGCTGAAATGAGCCAAAATAAACTTAAAAATGTCTCATTGTGTGTTTTAAATCTTGCTCTAGATGAGATATTATGTATCGAAAGACCAGAGGATTGTTTCTGAAAAGTCTCATCTCCTCTGGTCTCTGGTTCAAGCTCTGGGTTTAATACTTGTAAATTAAATTATTTCTTAGGAACAAGTCTAAAAATAGTTTAAAAAATCAGTACATTCAAAATGAATCTTTCACAATATCCAGAGAAAGTTCATTTTAAAAGTATTGATGAAACTATTTTTTGAAGACCAACTAGAGTCTAACACACTCAGCAATCCATAAACCAGAATAGACAATTTATTTCTATGCTAAATCAAGCTCATGATATCAAGATTTTAAATAACAGTATATTAATAATCACCCATTTTTGAGTATTCTACAAGGCCCACACCTCTTAAGACAAAAAAAAAAATGTCAGACAGTTAAGGCAATCTGAGAGTAAAGAGAATGGAAACATAAGCTTTTTTCACACTATTTTCCCAATGCAGTATATGAGACACTGAATTAATCTTCACTGCTGTGCACAGTGCAGCCACTGCACTGATGTTCTGCTCCTGGTTGTATGCCTGACCTTTAAAAAAACATTTCAGTTTGCTGTAACTCAGTTTCTTCTATGGAAAATGGCCACTTTGACGCTATGAACAAGAAATGCTATTATCTTTGGTTTTGCTTATGGTCTGTGAGATCTGTTGGCATGGCAGATTTGTGTGCATCAGGCAGGCATTCTGTTTTCCTGCATGGACCTGGAATGCTAGTTTACAAGTGTGGATGTGTGGGCTTGCAATTATGTTGGCTCTAATCCATGCAGGAGAAGATGGCATGATTTGTATGTAGTTCTGAAAAAACTCCTTGTTAGTCTTCTTTTACTATCTGGATAGAGAGTTACTCCTTGAACAGAGCTGACCATGTCAGCTGCGGAGAAGACTGTCGAGAATAGGTAAGTTTTAGGAGAATAAAAGACAAATGGGTCAGTTCCTAGTATTAGGTAGGATGACTACTGATGACTCATGAGGAGACAGTTGACCATTCTACTGCTTGGTCAAGGTGAAGACAGACAGGAAGGCAGGCACCTTCTTACATTAAATTAAAACCTAAGAAAAACTGGTCTCTCTTTAGATTTGATTAGAAGTGTGAATCTCAGATTAGTTTCATCAAAGTTCTCAGACATGAAGTGAGTACTGAATGGAAAGAACACTCAGATTTCCAGCAGTTCCAAAATATATTTACATTCAACCTAGGCTCTAGGGCTGAGGATCTAAGGTTGCAATAAAAGAAAGTTATGAACCAAAGTTGCTTTGATCAGAAAAAAAAAAAATAAAGTCAAAATTGAAAATCTGCATTGCTTCCAGCTCTAAATTTGGTCATATGAAAAGCAAAAAGTTATCACAATCACTATAAATGTAGCTGAAAATGAAGAAAAAAAAGTTGCTAATGGAACTGTTCGAAAGCAGGGAACTTCACAATTTCTGTGTCTTTCTACAAATTTCAGACATATGTTCAAGCCTTTGTTAGCCATAAATTGAAAAATTTGATCACGGTTTCTGATTTGTTTTTTTGTTGTTTTTGGGAGCATTTATTTGACTGATAACAACCTTCCAAGTTTGGAAATAGTATCTACGTTTACTTTTTTTTTCTATTTTTAAGTTTGCGCTCAGCTTCAAGACTAGGGCTTCAAATCCTCAGTTCCATAAGCATTTCAAACTTTGCTTTGATGTAGCAGATCTCATTTTTCATCTTGTCTCATTACAAGAAAAATAGAACACACTTATTTTTCATGGACTTTATGAACATGTGCACCTTGGTAGAAGGGACCCAGAAACAATGACATGGATCCATCAGGATCAAAGATACCCAGACAACATGTCTTTCAAGTGTGCTTTCTGCCTGCTTGAAACATCTTACCTGTTTATAGGTATATGTGTAGGTACTTATGCTAGTATCTATCACGGTAGCAACTGAATACATGAAACGATTCAGTGATATCCTGGTACTTTTCTCCTACATACTTTTCACCTACTTTTCTCCTACATACTTTCCACAAAATCCTGCTGTATAGTATAGTATTTCCAGTGTGAGAGGGATGCTTTCTATGATAGGGTGCCACTGCTCCCTTTTCCCATTTAAGGCTTGCTCTAAGGCTTTTCCTCCTTATACTGCTGAGGACATTTCTTACCAGGAGCCCTTTAGGAGAGTACACAGTGGCAGAACTATTCACGCTAGAGGAGCAGGTAACCAAAGCTAATATCTTTCCTCATGACTGCTGCAGTGTCATGCCACAGTCCAAGAGATAATATGCTGGTCATAAGCAAGTGACCTAGAGCTAAACCAGCAGGCTTCAGATATCACAGGCTTTTAGTACCTAACCTCTGAAAAGGCAGCCTGTTCAATGGTTCAGTATCATCAGAGGGAAACACCAGTCAAATCCTTCGAAACATGTGACCACAGAAAACTTTTTGGAGAATGTGTAAAAACAATGCTTGCTGCTGGTGAGTGGAACTTATTGTCTTTTTGTACTCCGTGATGGAAGATTTTACGTTTGCTGCCTACCACTGAGGATTATAAGAACTCTGCAGGCCCTACAAGGATGCAGATTTTGGTTCAGTTGAACTCAACTGGTCTGTTCATGCCTCTGATATCAGGCACGTCTTAGATCTTGAGTTCATGAAACTTTTATCTAGGCAATGTCAATCTACCTCATCAGCATGGGCTCCTGTGTTTTTTTCTCTGACCCAACTGTGCAAAGCTTCTGCTACAGCATGGTGCAGTCATTTGGTTACAACACCAGTTATTCATGCTTTTAGATCAGTAGATGACACTCAGGTAAATCTCTACAGCTGGAACAAGCACTTTATGACATTACCACAAACACAGCAGGTCTGATTTTCATGTGAAGGATGCAGGATGTTTCTGTCCTGAGCCTCTACTAATGCTCATATTACTCTCACTGTACTTCCTGTTCTGTTTTGCCTAAAAATACCTTCTCTTCCTTCAGTGTGAAAGCTGTGGGTACTGCCTGACCCTGTTCACCTTCTAATTTACATCTGAAAAGAAATCATAGAATCACAGAATCCTTAAGGTTGGAAGGAACCTTTAGAGATCATCTAGTCCAACTCCCCTGCACACTCCTAGAGTGTCACCTAGAGCATGTGGCACAGAATTGTGTCCAAATGGGTTTTGTAGATCTCCAGAGAAGGACCCTCCACAACCTGTTTTTGCAGCCCTGTTCCAGTGCTCTGTCACCCTTACTGTCAAGTTCCTCTTGGTTCTTCTGCACAAACCAGCCTTCTTTTCACTAGATAGATTGCTTTTCACTGCAGGCTATGCTAGTGAAAAGCCTTTTTTTTTTTTTTTTTACTGACTGATTTACTTTCTTTTTTTTTTTTTTTTTTTGCTGGCTGGCTGGTGTGCCTGTTGGCACAGCCTCTCTTGCACCATTCTGGTTCCCTCTGCAAACCTGTGCTGTTGCTTCCTTCAAGCTCGAGGTGCTAATGGCATAGTACAATCAGACAAATACTTAAAACAAGAACTTAACATGTCCTATCCTAGCTATTGACTTAATTAACCAAGGCAGCCAAAGTGTCTCCAGAATTTGCAAAATTGCCTCCTGGAAATAGTGGATATAGGCCTCCCTTGTTACGGAAAATCTTCAGCCATGCAAGGACCCATATTTTAATTTTCACTATTTTCATGGACAGCAGTTCTGCTCTGGAATGCAGTCTGCAAAAGGTAATGTCTTGCAGAATAGAATACATCCACGAAGTCAGAAGCCAGCCAGCTAGTCTTTTGTGCCCAGTTAGCATTCCTTTGCTTTGCAGCATGACAGTCCTGGTAATATAGGAACTTTTCTTCCAAGCCCAGAAAGCCAGGGATGGCTGTAATTCATGCAAAACTGTTTCGGTTTCTTTCTCTCGTTCTTCTTTTTTCTAGGGGCTTCTCCCTCAATACCAGTTAGGTTTGGCAAGGATAGAAATAGATGCATGCTGCTTTCAGATCCATTTTCTTTCTTTGCATATTTTGTAACATCTTTTGTCATTTCTGCCCTTACCTAGCTATTACTTTTGCTGAGCCCATTCTTTTTCAAGTAAAAGTTGCTTACCTTTTTCCTCTGTCTCCTTTTCTTTCTTTTTTCTTTCTTTCTTTTTTTTTTTTTTTTTTTTTTGGCTTTTCTAACTAATCTCCCTGTAGTGCTGAGATACGAGTTAAAAACTGAGAAAGAAGGAATTTTGCTGGAGCCACAAATTTCTCGAAATCTAACAACCTCACTAAAGCAGATTTCAGAAACACTAGGTGTAGGCTGGATCTATGTGCAAACTTTGGCTCAGCACATGTGCAAACAGCCTCCAAAAACAGACTGCACTTTCCCTGTTTACATGTGCTGCACGTGCCTTATTTTTGTGCTCTGCTTTTCAAAAATAGCATTCAAATCAACTGGTTGATCTAAATCTGTGAGTATTTAGCTGCTTGATTTTTCAAGCTATTTATTGAAATGCTAATTTTTCAACATTAGCATTAAACGCTATGCTCTACAGTCTTTTCATAGAGATATTATCTTGTGGGCACCTCTTCCTATACACAAAAATAGGATCTATGTCCTTTCCCATATGCAATTGCATAATATCTGTGTAGCAATTGGACAAAGCACTCACACGGAGAAGTTACTCTAGGAATAGACTGAAATGTAACTTTACCTTCTTTCCTTGTTCCCTGGAAGCAGAGGCAAACCATTTCCTAGTTGCTAATCAAATCCCCCTGGAACAGAAGCAAGAACTCTGTAGAGCAGCAGCCCAGAAACTCCAGTCCATCAAACAGATTATTTGCATACAGTTCCAAGTGAAGAGCTTGGACAGAAACAGAATGAAAGGTTTCTTCTTACAGTTAGTTCAGTTTCCAGTTCAGAAGAGTAAATGAGTTGTGGGCTATGTACAGAGGCCTTCCAAAAAGAACTGGGAACTGAACAGTGCTGGTCTGCTCACAGAGATCATTTCTTGATAGGATAAGCAATAATTGGGCAACAATGACTATGCCAATGTATTCTATTAAGGATCGGTAGACCTGCGTTCAATGCCGAGATATCTGCATGGTCTAGCCAGAGACTGTAAAATCACAGGGCATTGCAGATGAGGAGAAACTGAACAGGTTTCCACACACACTTCAAACTTTATCTCTAACATACACCAGCTACACTACAAGCACAAGAATAATACATCAAAAGAAAACAGGCCCTAGGTAGTGACTTTGCAAATTTGTCATTGAGATTCAATGCTAGATCAAAAATGACATAAAGCACATAAATTTACAATGCCCTTACAAATGAACCTCAGTGTGTAACAGATTGACTGATCCCAGCAAGTCTTCTGTCAGTGTGAGCAACAACCATAAGCACCTGTATGTACTATAAGTAGTTCAACAGAAACATGATAGGTACCTATATTTGCACCAGACACAGCTGATCCTACTGGATGCCATTACCACACCAATCTGGTAGCAATTATCCTTATTAGTGCAACCACAGCCTGAAAGAAAAAAAAAAAAAAAAAAAAAACAGAGGTGAGATGAGTCATATCACTTAACAGATATGTTCTTCAGATGTCATGCTAATAAGAACAGGTCTGCAGCAAGGAATATTTCGTTATCTAAATCTTTTCTGCTTCCTATTGGGCAGATAACACTTCTCTAAATTCTCCAAGAAAATAAATTTAGCTTGCAGTAAATGTAGTGGCTGAAAATCATCCTGGGATAGTCTGATTTGGGGACTAATGGTGCAAGCTGCCAAGTACTCACTGAGAGCATACAACAACTCCCTTTATCTCAATAACTTACTACAACCACTACTTCTCTTATCTGTACCTACTTTTATTGAACTCCAGCAGTAATACCCCTAAATACAATAACATGCAAATATAACAGTATGGCTCAGAGCTGATGCCACAAACTTTTTTGTGTGATTTTTATTTTTTGTCTTGTTTGTTTTTTCATGCAGCAGGAATGTTTAAAGGTAAAAAAAAAAAAAATACAGATACTCCAGAGCAAAGAAAGAAGCCAAAATCAGGCAGCTCCCCCATTACTTGCTATCTGTGATAAGTCATCACTGCAAACGCCGTTTGCAGTGGAAGTACAAGGGGGATCTATGGCTACTGGGTGGACACAAGTGATGAAGGGTATGTCCAAGATGAAAGCTCTGCAGTGTTTTAGCTCTATTGGAATGGAGCAGATTCACGTGTTCATCAAACTGCCCTGCTGCTCAGTAGTACAGATAAAACCAAAACGACTAAAGAATTGCTAGAGTCTGGGAGATAAAGCACAGAAGATTTCGTGTGTGACAGATAGGCAGATGGGTTTTTTATTTGATTTTGGTTTTTGGGTTTTTTTTCACTTCTCAGTGACTAGGTAGCACTGGGATGTTAATGTGCAGATATGGGCAGGTTTGCCAGCATGCTGTTGATTCCTTTTCCTTTGCAGAAAATTGCCATGCTTTGCTAGCATGGCAATTGTACCTTCAGAACTAGCTAGCCAACTCAGTGGTCAAGAGGATTTACCAGGATCAGTGACTTCTGTGGAAATCCGGTGGAGATTATGGAGAGCTGGAGATTAAATAAACTGAAGGAGGATATATAACATAACTGAAAGAGGGTTTATATAAAATATTAGGTAGCTCTACTGGGTGACTTCCAAATAATTGTTCTTTTTCCAGTGGAATTATAAAAAGACATCTGTAAAGCATCTTTAATGGAATTCAAACCTAAGCAAAACTCATCTGGCTTAGTTACAGACACAAATCTCAGGACAGACTTAGAAAAGCATGTTTCCCAGTAAAATCAAGATGGGTATTTCATGAACCAAGACTGAATGTTAAGAAATTTAGAATCTCCAAGCAACACAGTGAAATCAAGTAATGAGGGAGGATGCAACAATAAAGCAACAGATTCAAGCAAGAATAGATGATTATTCACACAGAGATGGCTGTGTATGTAATGCCTGTAGAGTGTTCCTGCAGAATGTTGTAGCTTAAAAGGACTCTCAAGGCGGCTGGACAAATTCATGAAAGAGAAATCCTTTGGAGGTTAATAACTAAAATGAATACTACCAGCTCATGACACTCTAAATGGCTCTTGTTTTGGGGACAAGACATAGAGCTACGTGAATTGTGCAACTAGTAGAGCTATTCTTATATAGCATGCATTATTTCCATGTCTACTATCCATATTAAAGATTAAGGATCAGAAGAGTAAGACTGTTTATGACCTCAAATATTATAGAAACAAAGAAGATTGACCTTCTAAAAGCCATTCTGATTCCTGAGAAGGATGGCTCACCATTATCCTCAAAGACACTCATTTGAATTTCCCATGGCACTCACACAAGAAGTAAGAATTTGATGAAGGAGGTAGCGTATGTTTCATATTAATACGATCAAACCTGCAAATTCAGGACTCAAAGGCACAACTGATGTATTATAGCTCAAAAAACAACTTCAGAGAATGTGAATTGAAGAGGAGGAATTTTCCACTTGAGCAATGTTAGTCTGTGGCAGATAGGATAGAAGAAGCATTAGCCTAAGCATCTATGAAATACATTTAACACAGACATTACTTCTCACATAGGGATTCACAGCACGACTTGTGCATATATTGTGTTCAGCTGATAAGTGGTAGCTAATGCAGCCACAGAAATTCACTTATAAATCTGAGCCCTACTTCCCTTGCAGATTAATGTTCCTTTATATCAATTAATTTGTCTGACATCAGTGGAACAGTGCTGACTTACACCAACAGTACATCCTGTGTTGCTCCTGCATTTTTACATAACTTTTCCTGGCTTTTTCCTTTTTTTCCCACAGGCATAAAAAGGCTATGGTTATGCTAGATCTATCTGGGAATTCCACAAAAAATGGTGATATCATGAAGAATATTGCTAAAGTTTGCCAACTATATATTTTATTTCCTTTACATTTATTTTCCTTTCTCTACTTTACAGAGCTTTCAGAGTCAGGATATTTAACCATTTCCCAAAATAAAAGACAAGTACTTTATAAAAATATTAAATATACTGCAACATTTGGACCAAATTTGTTTTACAGTCATTCTAGGCGATCTAATAATGTGCAGATCAGATCCATGCAGCCGTGAGCAATTTGAGGATCAAACCATTATTTGTTTCAGAAAAGGGGGACATAATGAGAAAAGCAAAATGATGCTTTATGGAAATAAAGCATTTCATATTGGAGTTGTATTTTCAAAAGATTTTTTTTAATATATTTAGTAATGTTTTACTGTCTTAAAGTAATATCCACTTCAAATGCTGGACATGTTTAACACAGGCAGCATGCTGATCGACCCTAGAGAAAGTAACAATGGTTTGATAGCCTGCAAAGACTTTTAAAAATAGACTGTGGAGCCCCTGAGAAAACAACAAGGTCTAAAAATAGGACTAGAGCTGGTGAAAAGAAAGAAATGCCTTTCTGATAATACTGCTTTGGGTCAGCTATACAACCTAAGGACACAGAAGAAAATAGTGTTCTGCAATAAATAGCAGCTTGTGCTCTGTTTCTCTTCAGTGCTGCAATGGTCCTTCAAGGAGCAGAAAGAAAATGGGATGGTACCTCAATGAGAAAAAGAGAGAAAATAGCAAAATCTTAACATGGAAAAATTGATGCAGTTTGGGGATTACTTCCGTTTGTATCCCTCCCCAGCCTTGATAAAATAAAATGTATCTCTCAGAAGTAATGTGATTTTGCCTTTGCTTCTCCCATAGTCCCCTCACCACCACACACACACACTTCTTTTCTTCAGTGCCAATCTTTCTTCACACAAAAAGGGATATTGCAAGCAAGTCTTTCTACACACAAAAAGAGATATTGTGAGTACATCCATGCTATCCTGATACAAATAGAGCTCTCAGGAGGCTGGGAAAATCATTGTGATTAACCAAACAATTTTGAATAAGTGCCCAAATCCTTGTTAGTGATGCAACAAGCCAGACATAAAGCCCACTCTCATCTTGCATGTCCAAGCATTAGAATAAGGCATAAAGCATTTAATACCTTCTTTGGCCAACTACAATTCTGATTTGTCAATATCATTTTATCAAATTTGTGAGACAATTCCAGAGTCCTCTCCTAGCCAAAACTAAACAAGTAACTTTGCTGGAGGCTAACCAGAGATAGTTTTTAAGTTAGCTGACCTACTTTACCTTGGCAGCAGCCCAAAAAAAGAGTATGGAAAGAGCTTGAAAACAGAAGCGCATGGAATATATTTGGAGCAGGGAACAGTCAGAAGAGAAATGCACACCTAGACTGTGAAAGGGTAACACTCAGGCAGAGGAGTCACTGCTATTTTCCCACAAATTTCCACTGGGCCAAGTTTTGCTATCATTGCTAGTTAAGATCAATAGAAAATGGCAATAGATAAAAGAGAACATTTTTAAATGGACATGGTCATTCATTAGAAAGATGTATCTCCCGCTTAGAGAGTCACAAAGGAAGAAGAAACTTCCCCTAGCCCATTTTATTAATGTTAAGAGATCTCCAAGTCTGCAGCTTCAAGGCTTTTAGGAACTCTGTCCACTGAGCAGGGCAAAGTTGTTTTTTCGTTTGTTTCTATTTTTTGGTATTTTTTCCCCAGACAGCTATAGCCATGAATAGGATTATAGTTATTCCTGCCATTCAGTGAGGGCCAACTTTCTACATATACCTTGGACAAGCGAAAATATTCTTTCACTCTGTCCTGAGTAAAAATAAGAATGAAAGTGGAGTGTCCATTTGGAACAACTCAAGGAAGAATTTGGCACAGTTTGTGAGTGCATGGGAGAAGATCAAATTGGTGAGAAAGAAGAAAGAAGGAAGAAAATTGGAAAATAAAAAGGACAAAGTTGGAGAAACTTCCTATGAGTCAGAAAAGCACTCCAATTGTCCAGGGAAATTGTTCAGATGTTATATCCTACTTTGAGGTCAAGGTAGTGATGAGAAATGAATATAGTTCAAACAAGAGAGCAATTAAGCTGTCTTTAAATACCTTAAAACATCCTTGTCTCACTACAAGCTAGATGTACTCCTGTTCTATAGGGCAATATTTACTACAATCCAAGTTATTAAATCACTGTTTAAATAGAACAATTTGCTCACCGTATGTGGAGCCAAAGTCACTTCAGTTTAATGACTCGCTCTACCTGAGCTCTGGAGACTTCTGACTGTATTATTCAGCATTGATTCAGCCCTTGGAAAAGCAGTGTCAAATCTTCATGCCAGCATCATGTGAATAATATTCAGGTGGGCAGAGACTATGATGCTGAGAAACAGACCATCACTCAGGAAATGCGTGACAGCAGGAATAGCTCCTAGCCTTGCCCAGCCTCTGACAATAGGAATCTCACTGCTCTATCAGTGAGGAATCAGTCCCATATTTCTATCAGGAAACAGCCACCTTCTGACACTGATAAAACCACAGCTTACACAGGAAGTTTATCAGCTCAGTTCATTATCACTTCCTACTTTGATTTATATATCCATGATTCTATTCATTCAACTGCTATTGTAACACAAAGGAGAGATTTTAGATGTGCCTACATATGTTTCCTCTTCCAAAGACATTCCTTTCCTCTAGCAATTGATTTCCAAGGCAACTAACACTGCGCATTTGTTTCTTACAGCTAATAGTTTAGATATCCTCTAGTACCACTGAATAGAATTCCAGTCACTGAAACTTGGACGTAACTGTAACATCTTACATCTCTCTCACTTTAGCACACATCATTCTCTGATAATTATCTAAACTGTTGTGATCCCTAAGTTCCTCAGCCATGGGCCACAGTACCAAGTGCTGATGAATGTCCTTTGCGACTGCTACTGAGTAGGCTAAGACTGCGACAGATAAGAAGAAAAGTCTTTCTTGATGCCAAATGTGTTAAGACAAGAAGAGTCTTGTTACTCTGTATGTGCTTTTCTATTATAATACTTTGGAACCCAACAGACCATGCTTGTGCTGGTGGCTTTTAGCAAGAACACCTTCAGACATCTGTGTCACAGTGGGACAACAGAGTTGTCAAATAGAAGAAGAGATGCTGCCACAGCCCTGGAAGAAAGATGTAGGCCTACCGCATTGGTTGACATCAAGGAGTTAGTCCATAGTGTTATTCTTTACTCCAGCACTCACTCCAAAATGGCCCCAGCCTTGCTTGCTTCACACATGGATAACACTCCTGACTTTGTCTGTAAAGAGCTTCCCCAGTCATCTAAGAAACATAATAAATATTAGAAAAAAAAGGAAAGAAAACTGCTGGAAAAGCAGGTCCATAATGTAACTAGATCCTCTCTTGCTGTTGTCTTCACACTTCTTCTGTACTCACAGATCTTGAAAGGATCAACTCAGCTGCCAGACACTCCATTCTTCAATCAGCAAAGGCTTGGTACTAGTGGGTCAGAGGACCTATCTTTTAATACTGAAATACAATTAAAGGAGAATTGGAAATTCAGCCCAAGTCCAAAGTTACCAACACCTTTGCCTCAATTATTTGTCCAATATTCTACAAAAGCTATGCCTCATGAAGAAAGATGCCCTGGCAGCTCCGTAGACACCTCCTAATTCATAAGCACTACCAAAAAAAAAAAAAAAGAAGAAGAAGAAAGAAAAAAGTCTAGAAACATCCTAGATGCAGAGGGAGAAGCACTTACAGATCTGAAATAGCTCCGGCAAAACATACACAACACGCACACAGGCACGTACACATTTTCTCAGGCACGCAAGCTCTCTTTAGTTCATTTCTATACGTATTTGACGCCCTCTGCTGAACAACTGTGTTCATTCCAGCCAAGTCTGAGGAAACGAGAAGGGAAGATGTGAAATGAAAAGGATTAAAGCAAGGAAAAGGCAAGCGGCATTTAAAGAGCAGAAAGTCCAAGGGACATAATGATAAGAGAGAAATAAAGCATTATCATCAGTTGAAGTTGTTGGACTTGCTCCCTACAGGATATGTACAGGGGAAAGACAAGATGAAAGGAACTTTATTTATCTTCCAGCAGAATTAAAGACATAATAGGCTGTAAAATCTGGATATTACGATGGAGCAGAAAAACAGAAGTAGTTCAGAATTGCAAATATACTAATAAATTTGAGCAAAAATCTCAGACATCAATCAGAATTGTGCCAATCAATTTTCCAAGCACAGGTCAAATGCATTGTACCTCAAAAGTCTCTGAAGGAAAAAGATTGTACTCATCTGGCTCTTCAGATATACTTCATGGCAGATTTACTCAGATATATGCAGAAGGAAGCAGGAAATTAAAAAGGAAGAGATAAAATGCCCCCTCAATACCCTTTAAAGTCAAAAGCATAAATCTCTGTTGTGCTAGTCTCGAATGTGATCTAGCTACACTGAGCTCTGCCTGGGAACAGATGAAAGGCTGGATGAGAACTTGTGGGTCAGGAGTTAGTCAGCAGATCAGCATAAGAGACATTGTAATGGGTATCTACTATAGATCATCTGATGGGGAAGTACACTAAAACTTCTTCAGAGAACTGAAAGAAGCCTCATGTTTGTAAGCCCTGACTCTCATAGCAGATTTGAACCACCCTAATATGTGCTGAAGGGACAACACAGCAGAGCACAAGTAATCCAGAAGGTTTCTGAAGTGCATATATAACAACTTACTAACATATGCTATCAAGGACCAAATGAGAAGAGATGCTCTGCTAGATGTCATACTCACAAAGAAGAAATGGACAGAACTATGAAAGCTGGGGGCACACTTGACTGCAGTGATTAGGATACTGCAAAGAGGGAGCAGTACAAAGAGTAGGATCACAGCCCTGGATTTGAAGAAAGTTGACTTACGCCTGTTCAAGGACCTGCTTGGAAGAATTGCAACGGATCGGGTCCTAAGGGGAAGAGAAGTCTAAGACAGTTGGCTGATATTCAAGGACTACCTCCTCAAAGGTTAAAAAATGGTTCAGCCCAACTAGCAGGAAAGCAGGTAAATGAAGTAGGAGGCCTTTATGAAGGAACAAGAAGCTTCTGAACTTGACATGGTCCTGAGCAACTGCTATAGCTGATGCTGCTTCAGCAGGGTGTTTGGACCAGAGGATTTCTAAAGTTCTTTTCCCACCTCAACAATCTGGTATTTCTATATGATTCTGTGACTCCACTCAATTACTTGGTATTACTGTTCCAAAGTACTTGGCATGCTGAAGGTTTAGTAATATATATGGTTGCATATTTTTCCTCTCCTCTCCTACTATAGAGAGCTGGTACAGAATCAGCTGTGTACCTCCACTGTGTCCGGTGAATGCTTGAGTTTACACGTGAGAGCAGCTTCTGGGGTATATGAAATAAGACTCCTGATCCTGACACAAAGAGTCTGCATCACCTTTCAGTCTTGGTGTGAACATAAAGAATTACCCCCTATAATCAATGGAGTGTTATGGCATCACACCAGAGAAGGAGACAATTAAAAAAAAAAAGATCAAGATGGAAGTTTATGCCAAAATATATAGACTTAGATTTACTTCGTTTACATTTATCCAGTGAAATTCAGGACTGACTTTACTAAGACTCACATTCAAGTGCTGCTGAAGGGGAAGAAGTAGAAAACCTAACCAATTTTTGTGAGAACAACCACAGAGATAGGAGTTTGTTACTGATTATGAGCATAGAGCATGAGCATAGAGCAGGAGTTATCACAAAGAGAAATGGAGTTTGTGGGCTAATCACCTGCTGAGACACTCAATAACAGAAGAAAATATAATTTTATTTCAGATGCACAGAGGTACATATGGCAACAGTGATATTTTCAGTTCAGCCTTCTTCCACACATTCTGCAGAGTGACACAAGTTGTCACTACAGGCAGCATGTGAGTATCTCAGCACCACATTCTTTGTTGCAAGAGTGATTCATGCACTCTGATAGTATTCATTGTTGAGTCCCTGTTCTTATCATTATTGTTTGTCTAAGTAGCCCTTTGATTTCAGTGAGACTATTCATGCTATCAGAATAACAGAACAGCTTTTCTAATGACAAGTTTTAACCTATGTTTTCTCCTGTTTATGTAGTCCCCATATCATGAGTGAGCTTTCAGTTTGAGATGTTCAGAGGAACCAGTTTTCTCAGTGCGAAAGAAGCATGAAAATTCCTTAAAATCTTTGGGGAAAAAAAAAAAAAAAAAAAAAAGAACAAAAAAGAAAAACAAACTCAGATCAAGATTTATTTTATTTATTCTTCCAGAAAAGCTTACTTTCTGATCATTATCATTAACCATAATAAAGTTCCTGAGATCCCCAGTTTCATTGCTCCCCAGATTCAAATCCAGAGTAGATGAACTGAGAGTGTGATGAAGGAGAAACACAACAACTCAACTTCTTCCTGTCATTTGATAAGAAATATATACCAGTCTAGATGATGGTGAGAGCTTTTTTGTGCCATTAAAGCATTGTAAGATAATACTCCATGAACTTTTTCACAGGGTGTTGTTTCCTCTTCCTTACCCAGATGGTAGTACTTTTAATTTACTCTAGGCCAAAAAGAAAAATAGCTGGAATTCATTACTGTCCTGATGTCAGCACAACTACTAGATTCTGAAAGGCCTAAGGAATGTTCTTCAGGGGCATAAACGAGGTCTTCGCACCTCACTCTGGAAACTCTTTAATAAAATCATAGAATCATAGAATGCTTAAGGTTAAAATGGACCTCTAGAGGTCATCTAGTGCAACCCCCCTGCACACGCAGGGTCACCTAGAGAACATGGCACAGGACTAGGTCCAAGCGGGTTTTGAAGATCTCCAGAGACGGACACCACACAACCTGTCTTTGCAACCTATTACAGTGCTCTGTCACCCTCACTGTCAGGAATGTTTTGCTTAAGTTCCTGTGGAACTTTTGACGCTTTAGTTTCTGGCCATTTCCTCTAGTTCTGTCAGTGGCCACCATTGAAAAGAGGCCAGCCCCATCCTCTTCACTTCCTCCTTTGAGGTACTTATACACACTGATCAGGTCTTCTCTCAGCCTGCTCTTCTCCAGGCTGAACAGGTTCTTCCAGTCTTTCCTCATAGGGCAGATGTTCCAGGTCCCTGATCATCTGCTTAGCCCTGCACTGGACTCTCTCCAGCAGCTCCACATCCCTCTTGTACTGGAGGGCCCAGAACTGGACACACTACTCCAGGTGTGGCCTCACCAGGGCTGAATAGAGGGGCAGGATCACCTGCTGGAGATGCTCCTCTTAATGCACCCCAGAATCCCATTGGGCTTCTTGGCCACGAGGGAACACTGCTGCCTCATGCTCAGCTTGTTGTCCGTCATGACGCCCATATCCCTCTCTGCAGAGCTGCTCGCCAGAAGGTTGGTCCCCAGCCTGTACTGGTGTCTGGGGTTATTTCTCCCCAGGTGCAAGACCATGCACTTGTCTTTGTTGAATTTCATAAGATTTCTCACTGCCCAGTTATCCAGTCTGTCCAGGTCCCTTTGGATGGCAGCGCAGCCCTCTGGGTTAGCAGCTACTCCTCCCAGTTTGGTATCACCAACAAACTTGTTGAGGCAGCACTCTATCCCTTCATCCAGGGACTGACTGAACAGGACTGGATTTCTAGTAAGTTCTTACTAGTAAGTTCCATACGCTCCTCTGATGTCCCAACAGCAGCAAGGTAGAACAGGCATGAGACAAGCTAACGAATCCATTGCAGATTTCACACCACATTTATTTTATTCTTACTCTTTTGCAGATTGGTTTTATATTTCTAGAGACCTCAGAGGACACATGATTAATGTGCACTAGACATTAGGAATCATGGAATTTATCATGCTTCTTATTCCTTCTCCTACAAGCTTTTCTTTAACCTTTCTTTCAATAGGAATAGCAGGGCAATTTTCCTTGGAAATCATGCTTCTGTAAAGGTTTCTTCTGAATGAAATTCAAAGTAGCAAGTCGCCAAAGTGTGGGTTTATTGCAAGAAGTTCTGAGTTTTATAAAGCCTGAAGTTCCATTACATTTCACCTGTCTGGCACACATGTACTTCTGAAGTATCACAAATAAAGTGGTTTATGCTAGGCTCAGTCCCACAGAAAGCACAGCCAAAGGAGTTATGGTTCTCCATTTATACTCTAAGGTGCTTTGAGATATTTGACTATGTTTAATGGCCATAATGCATCTTAGCATCATCCGTATGAGCTACAGTCATGGATGATACAGTCTAGATCTATCATAACACCGATACAAAATAGTTTTCTGTCACCAAAACAAAATTTGATCCATTCTGTCTACTCCATCAACTCCTCTGTGTCAGTCTCACCTCAAGGATAGAGTAATACCCCAAACACAGAGAAAAATCACCCCTACTTCTGGAGGACTCTATCCATAATGAAGGTAGTGTTGAAACTTAACTCTTCATCTATCACTGCAACCTATGATATACAAGCTAGTATCACATGGCACTGTTTTCATAGTCATGTCCTGTCAGGATCTGGACTCCTCTGAGGTGTAGTGTGTCTCTACTGGGAAATCAAAGTGCTCCTAGCACAGTTGCCAGAAAGAGTGCATGGTATGGCAGACAGGCTAGAGGCCTTAATTCCTGCTAGGTTTAATTCCCATATACACATATAAAGAAACAAAAGGATTATATTGAGAGTACAGACTAACCAGAAGGAAGGAAGTGAACAGCTGCAAAAGGTAACCAGGACCTCACTGATTAGGAGAAAGGTACAGCCACACATTTTTATATAGCAAAGCAATTCAGAAAAGGAGGTGACTTCCTGAAATACAGTTTCCCTTTAAGATGGGTATCAGATCATCCCTAAATGCTCTCCAACTCAGGGATGCTGCTATGCTACCTCCAGTCTCTGCTTGACAAAGATAGGTATGCACCTAACTTTCAGAGACACCTTCAGCTCCAACAGAACATTCAGGTGCAAATGCTAAGGCCTGTTTTGTTCTAGTGAACGCTTATGTCTAGGATATAACTGTTTCAAAGCTGCTTCCAATAAACCACTGCGGAATATCTCCTGCTGTTCATAGGCCCCTAAAATTGCATGATTAGAAAGAAAGACCAAATATTCACAGCAAAGAAAGTCTTATCTGAGTACTTACTTCTCCCATAGGGCTGTCTGAACCTACTGACCTTAGGAACATAGTACTATGCTAATAGTCTACTCTAGGTGTATTGACTACAAGAATAATGCAGATGATTGTGTTTATGTGACACATTTTCCACTGTAACAAGTGGCTTGAAATGGTGTTTTTCTGGTCATCAGCAAAACATCTTTCTTTTTTTAATATATAATTTAATATATTAATATGCAAAGAAATGATTCTCCTGTGAGTATACAAATCACTACTATATAAATCACTACAATCAGGAGATGACCTGGACTATTAAGAGATGTTCATGTGCACAAAGCAGGCAGATAGTCTGTTCTATTCAGAGGCAAACATTCCAGTCACATTGGTTTAGCTGGATCTAGGGGATAGAATATGATTTCTTCCCTTTTAACGGAGGAAGTAAATGCTACACAAACCTTGTGTTAGCTGATGGAATCACCAGGAGCACCACCATTTCAGTTCAGCTATTTGTGTTTGGTCATTATAGATTACAAATTTGGTCAAACTACAAAGATAATAAGCTGTAGATCTCCAATCTTCTCTTAAAAGCATTCCTAATCTCCCTGATATTAGTAACACTGACTACTGCAATACTAGTTCCATAGGATTTAATTTTTGAGGTTTACAATAAATCTGAAGAGTAAGGATGGACTCTACACAGTAATATCTGTCCAGCTAGTCACTGTCAAGCCATTATTCAAGGAAGTCTGAGAAGTTATGAGAATTGCACAGTCTACAGATTAGTTCTGTGAAGGCCACAAAGTTCACTAGGAAACTAGCAAGTTGTCAGTAAGCTGATATTTACTGAACTGCTATTTTTACCTTCATGAACAATATTTAGAAGATCTGCAAAGCTAAAAATGTTGAAAAACAGTTACCGAGTGCATTTGAATTTGGGAAAGATCAGCTCCTGATCTCTCCAAAGAGCCAAAACAATACAATCCCCTTTAAATATAATTCTTGAAATTATCTGAATTTTGTCTAGATCTGGATTTTCCAGTTTTGCCCATCTTTTGCATAAATATTAGCACCTCTGAAGAGTAAGAAGTTTAAGTATTGGAGAGGTGGGGCTGACTCTAACTTCTTCTCTCTTCAGATCCTTTGCTTGTTAGTGGGATTAATTTTTAACAGCAGAAGTCCTAAAGTATTCTCAATGGGCTAACTCTTGTACTATGTGTGAAATGTTTTGATGATGCACACAGTTAGCATAACAGTGAACTTGTTGTTGTTTGCTTGCTTGCTTTCTCTTCCAATGTACACTGGACAATTGATTTTCTCCAAATTTGCACCTGCCTTGAAGAACGGACTTGCTATGTGATTATGAGACATATAAAGAAGGTACATCGTTTTTTTGAATGAAGCCTAAGAATGGTTGTACTGATTTGGATAAAGGGCTGTCAAGCACCACACCTGTCTGTAGCAACAGCTGCAGATATTTAAAGAAAAATAAGAACAAACATATATGACATATATGTGACGGACATATGTGATAGACATCATATATGACACTTTCCCCCACTCTTTCTAAGTCTTTAATGATTTTAGGTCTCAAGAGCTCCTGATTCCAATGTTTTTGTGTGTTTGATGCTCTGCAATGAATCTTTTAAAAGTGCTTGTCTGGTCTCCCCTTATTTCCATATAAATTTCTTGCTTATACTCCATCATTTGTCAAAAGGCTCACCAGCTCTGCTCCTTTTTGCATGAAGGACCACATGCTTTTTTGTGATCTGAATCTGGACTCCGCAAACCTCATTTGGTTACTCCTGGTCTATCAGCTAAGTTTACACTGTCCAGAAGACTTGTCTTTACTCAAGTGTGGATTGTAAAAGCCTAGAAACAAAAGTTCCAATATGCAATTCTGAAGCAAATAAAATACCTATTGACTTGACACATCAAACCTTGTGTGCTTCTACTACATGGATTGAAATAGAAATACATTGGGTTTCAAGGTTTTCAGAATTGATCCTTCCTTCAAATCCAGACTCTCAAATCTTCCCTGAATCAGTCCCTGAAATTTCCCTGAAATCATTCTGAATCCTTTTTGAATTCCCTGAACTCTTTTTGGCTCATCAGTCACACAATTGCACTACAGCCAGTCAGACTAAAAGACAGGTTTATCAGGCATGCAGCACTTACCTTTATGTTTGAGAAAACACAGGAAGAAAGATTTTTAGGATGTTAGACCTGGTCCTGGAGTAGTTATGTCTTCTGTCAGAAGTTTCCAAGCCCCAAATTTCAAGACAAAGCTGTGTAATAATTTGTTCTTTTCCTTGGCACCACTGAAGATTAAAGTTTGTCTTTCCCTTTGCTTGTCTGTCGGCACAACTAATTTGTCAGGCTGCACTTACGCCTGGATTCCTCGTCAGAATAGGGAAAAAAAAATACTGTGCACATGATCCTGGTTCCATTTCACAGAATCACAGAACGTTTAAGGTTGGAAGCAGCCTCGAGAGATCATCTAGTTCAACCTGCCTGCTCAAGCACGTGCTCAAGCACGTGCTCAACCTAGAGCACGTGGCACAGAGTGGCATCCAGGCAGGTTTTGAAGATCTCCAGAAAAGAAGACTCCACAACCTCTCTGGGCAGCCTGTTCCAGGGCTCTGTCACCCTCACAGGAAAGAAGTTCTTCCTCATATATAGATGAAACTTCCTGTGTTTCAACTTGTACCCATTACCGCTTGTCCTGTCACCGGCCTCAACAGAGAAGAGCCTGGCCTCATCCTCCCTACAATCACCCCTCAGGTACTTGAACATGTTAATCAAATCCCCTCTCAGCCTTCTCTTCTCCAGGCTGAACAAGCCCAGCTCCCTCAGCCTCTCCTCATAGGGCAGATGTTCCAGGCCCCTGATCATCCTCGTGGCCCTGCGCTGGACTCTCTCCAGCAGCTCAATGTCCTTCTTGTACTTGTGTCCTGTAAAAAAGACAGTTTGCACACATAGATAAGCTGTAAAAGTATGGATGGTTTTGTTATATAGGGTTAAAATAGCTAAGGGTCACATAGGCATGCATGTGACACATCCATGCATTTGAGTTTGTTGATAATACAGCATTACCACACATCAGTGCATAGTGGTTCCATGCAAAATTATGTGTCTCTATGAGGTGACATTTTTATTCTTTAAGTATTGGAGAAAGTCAGAGCTGAGCTTATCTCCTGATTGTAAGTGCTTTTATCTCTGTCATATTTACAATTTTGAAGAGTGACCATCTACATGTAGCCTGAGAATGACTGTCCTCCCTTTGGATCTATTTACCTGATGGATAAGATAATTTTTTTTATATATATATATATATATATGAACATTTTTAATTTTAATTAGAACAAAAATGAAAGAGAAGTCGTGTATGGGTGTGGCAGAGATAATGCTTTCATCATCATTAGACATTATTATATTCATTAATAATCCTTTTTTTTTTTTTTTCAGAAAGACAATTCATTTACCTGCCACTATTGCCCATAACATACACACACGTGCAGCATGCTTCAGCAGTTGAGATCCATCTTGTTTCTGCATGGTGAATCAGGATTTGATTACTGCTGATACAGAGTTTACGGTGACAGTATCCATAATGTTGCTAATCTGGTTCCTCAGAGACATTTGTGCTGATCACTTTAAAACAGGTATTTGAGGGTTGTGATAAATAGATTGTAATTCGCAAGATAAACAAAGTGATAAGGATACTTAAGCTGGTGCCGTGTTGTAATTTGCAAGTGACCAGGATACTTAAGCTTTTATCAGCTAGGGCAAAAACAAATAACAAGGCCAAACTGCAGCCCTGAGAATATGAAAAGACCAGCGAGGAAGAAAAGCAGCGCCCATCAAGAAGACAACCAGGAGATCTCAGAGACTCGTAGAACCATTGTAATGCAGCAGAACTGGGAATCCATACTGGGAGGAGACTTTTGGGCAACAGTAAATAAAAGGTGCTCTCTTGGACTGCAACGCACGCGCCGTTGGTAGAGCAGAGACTCCCCGGCCGTCCAGCACTGCTTGCTTGTTATTTACAATAAAGCATACTGACGAATTGATTGGCTCCGAGAATTTGTCAGTCTATAACAAGGGTTGAGTTTGCAATACCCTTGCTTTCCTCCAGAAAGGATCATCTAGGCTAGGAGAGAGAGATGAAGCATGCAGGCAAGAGAGATCAGATTAAGTCTGTATTTTAAGATAAGGTAGCTGAGAACACAAAGGCTTTGTAAGTCAGAAAAAGGGCATGAGAGCAAATAAGAAAGTGAGAAGCAGTGGTCAGAGACCAGTAAACTACAGAGAAGGCCAAGGATCTTACACAGTGATGGATTATAGATAGTGAGTCTTTGAATGAGATGTGTATTTGGGAGAGATAAGTGCGTGAACTCACTGTTGAAAGTGCTGCCACAGTGGCAAGCCAGAAGAAAAATCATGTGTCACCTTTGCTTCACTCGGCAAGAAAAAAAAAATCCATCTGGGGAGAGGAAGGGATCCTTTTTGTGACTGCTGTCTCATCACTCTCTTTCAGTGGGACTGTAAAGCAGATAGAATGCTTCTTTAGTGAAAAAAAAAAATCTGTGTACAAGGACTTTCCTTTTCATCTGCCAAGTCAAGGAGAAAGAGATTTGTGGAGTAATCTGGAGATTAACATGCAGCATTTGTAGCTGCAGTGAGCTTCATGAAGCAAGCTAGCTCTCTGGGGGAACATATCACTCAGAAAAGTGTCTAACAGCTTCAAGTTTGCCTAGGTTTCCAACAAAACACAGAATCTTTGAGATACAAAAACATCTTACAGGTACCTTTGAAAACATCTTCTCACAAATTTCTTAGGAGAGTGCTGGAATTGAGTGAGACATCAAATAGAAAATGAGTAAATCCTTTCAAATGAATCTGGTTTTTGTATTTGTGGAACCATGAGGTGAGAAGGGCAGGAAAACATGTTATAGCAGAAAGTGTGATCAGATTCCTCTTTCTCTCCTCCCCTACTGATTTCTAGCCAAGATAACACTTTGGTTTGATATAAGTTTAAATGGCCTTGCTTCTGCTCTATCACAGAACAAAGTCCCTATAGGACTAGGAGGAGGAAGTGTCTAGTTACCTTTACCTGGTCCCTTGTGGCAGATATTTAGTGCAATACTGCAGCAATAACATCCGAGGAAGAAAAGATGCTGTCCTGCAAGTAGCTGTGAACTGTCCTTAAGAAAGCTGTAGAGTTGGATGAAATCCATCTCAAGTATTTCATATGAATGCAATTAAATCTGAAAGTGCAACCAGGTTTTTGATGATGCAAAACAAACAAGCAAGCAAACTAAACATCATGCTTTAAAAAATGTTGGTTTTATTTATATGTCTAGTACACTTAGCAGAGGACCACACTGGTAGGAACAACCACAGATATCTAGTTACATGAGTTCTTCAGGGTTTGGCCTGTGCAGAGTTACATTTGAATCAAGCCTGGATAATGGCATCACCAACAGGCACAACTACCCACCTCCATACAGAGCTGACAACACACTGATCCGCTTTTGGTCATGAATCTTTGAATGAAGAGGTGATTTTTGCCACTACCAAAAGAATAGAATTCCAGGCCAGGGGATCAGTCCTTCCTCTCAGTTGAGTTTTCTATTATATTCAGCATAGCACAACACAGACTCATGGATCTTGAAGAGTATTATATGTTTTATCACATTATTATTTTATCACTTCAGAGCATTTCCCATGAACAATTATATTACACTTTCAGAAGTATCTGGCTAATGTGTCTTCTAAATCACACAAAAGGCAACAAATAGTGCTATTTCAGTTAAACTCTCTGCAGTTACTGAAACTAAGTTCCTATCATCTCCTTTAAAACAGACAATGGTCTCGTGTTCACAACAATAATTGGTTATCCATATGCTAAAGCAACACACTTCACAGGAAAAAGATAAATATCTCTAGTTTGGGCCCATCCCTTAGCTATTACAGGTATTAAGCATAAATACAATGATCATTGTGTTGTTGTTAAACTTTACCATTTATCTGAGTTATTAAAACACAATTTATAAAAGCACATCAGAAAAACAGGAAGATAGATGGATAGACTTTCACAAATGGTTCAGTTCTCTAGAGAAAGTCATTTTTCTTTTCTAAGGACATACAGTTACCAGGCCTGGATCTTCCATTTGAAAGAAGGTTGAAAGTAGGTACCTCTAATAAAATCTTTCGGAAGTGACCTGTGTTCATTTAAAGCTTCCTGTATGACTGCAGGCTTGTCTGGAGCTTTTGACAAGTAGCTCTAAATTCTGCTATTTAGTTATATTTTCTCAGACACTTGAACCTTGCGAGGCTTTCTCCCTTTCTCCTCCCTGTGATTCTTGTTCACATCTAGTTTGAGTTCCCAGAACTGAAAGTACTAAGGCATTTAAAAACAGTTACAAGAAAAGTACCAAGCAAGGAAAATAGTTTCCTGTCTGTGAAAATGTTGCAGTTTGAAAGCCATAGTGGGAGGGGGGAGGGAGGGGGAAGGAGATATCAAAGCAGTATCAGATTCACAGTCTGCAGACCATAGGTCCAATCACCTTCGTAGGAGCGAATCAAGTTCCCAAATAGTGTGATCAACTATAAGCTCAACTCTGGCACTATCGGATTCATGAACAGTCTGTGGACTGTAGGTCCGATCCCCCCGCCCCGAAACAAGCAGTCAAGTTCACAAACAGCATGAGTTATTTAAATACAACATACACAGAGCAGGTTTTGGATGTCAGTATAGGAAATTCTCTACTACAGCGTGGGGTTTTTAGCTAGCTCTGATGTGCAAATATGCAATTATCACACACCCCAGAAGATGGGAGAGGGCTCTTAGTCTTGAGTCTCTTCAGGCAGTGTCCCAGCCCAAGAGGAGGAAAGAGAGATTAGCCCGTCAACTGACCCAGGAGTTACGACGTTTCTTCCCACCGGTTTCTCATCCTTAGTTCACCTTTTATACTTTTCTTTACATTCAGGTGGAGCTTGAGTGACTATAGTCATACTTAATATTGTTATTAATTGGTGAAAAACTTTCTCACTTTCATTTAAAGGTACAGTCAATCAAAAATCTAGAGCACATACACAGTGAGGAGTAGTCATAACTCAGGGGTGAGTAACTTTTGGAATGCAGATGTGTTTGGAAATTATAATCAGCTTATACTGAGCAAAGATCAAGCAAAGTTCATCCAAAAGGAGTGATTTGCCATCCTTGCTGGCTCAGCACCGGACATCTTATCATATATCTCCTATTGGACAGTTATTGTGCGGCTTATCAGCAGCCCAGTACAGGGAGTACAAAGGAGTTTGGCCACGGTGTCTTCACTCCGCTCCATGCTCTGTTACTCCCCTTTGCAGCTGCAAGGAGGGCAGACTGTGTTGCTTATGGAATCGTGCAGGAGCAGAGTCCGTGCATACCAACCACCCTGGAAGTGGCAACTGTGTATAACCCCAAGCAAGCTTCTGTAATGCCAAAACTTGTGTTAGGCCCTAGTTTTTCTCTAAGTATCCCCTTTTCCAGGCCATTCTTCCACACTGTCCAAAACTGCTGTACTCTCTGCCCAGAGAAAACTTAAACAACTCTTCAATGAGAAGATTGAACAATATAATTTGCAGCATCCCCACATGATAGCCTTGCAGCATCCAGAGTCCAACCTAGGGAAGGGAATAAAAAAAAAAAAAAAAAAAAAAAGCATTGGAACATATTTTAAAAAATAGCCAAGAAAAATGTCTTATTTTGCACAAACCACAGATAAGACATGTCAACCTAAGGGTTATTTTTTTTAATGAGAATGTTTTAAAGGCATGGATTTAGGATATCCTGTTAATATAACCACTACAGGATACACTGGAAAATGCTACCTTTCTTTATTTACTTTGACACCTAATGGGATTTTGTTTTGGAGGAGAGGCAAAGGTCTTCCTTTATTGTTGCTGAGAACTAGACACACCTCTTCTTCTGAGAGAATGAATTATCCATGTCTGAAGGCAGTGTAGTAGGCTGTTTTTCAGTGTTGTCCAGCTTCAAGGAAGAAGACCCAAATCTGACTACTACCATCACCAGGAGCACCTATTCAGGACATTTTCTTTGTGTCTGAGTTTAAGTCCTCTTAAGGTAGTTTTATTTTTAGCAAGGTGGCTTATAATCATCTTCTCCCTGTCGAGGTTAGGAAAATCTATCAGAAGAAGAGAGGGATTTGTTTTTAAATCAGAACTGAAACTATTTATTGAGGCAAAGGAGAAAAAAAAATGTGTTTGCCCTGGGAGATCTTTTCATCATTTACAGATTTCTCCATTGTCACATTCTGAGTTATTCTATCTGCACAGACCTATGTGCCCTGGTGACACAGAAAACCTAAAGGGCTATTCAAAAGGACATAAAAATTTACGCAATCTTCCATAGCAAAAGAGAGAAAAGGGGAAGACATAAAGTGACTGGAATAAACAAAATGTTTGTGCCTTCCTATGCTAGTCAAAGTCAATTACAATTTAGAAGTTTTTCATAAAGGAATACTCCGTTCATTTCTCTCTTCACATCAGTAGCGAGAAGTCTAAATTCTGACAGTCTCACATGCATCTAAAAGTTAACCTTTAAAAAAAATTAACCCTTTCCCTGACTTGTTATTGTTATAGAGTAACAATAAGTAGATGTAAGTAATTTCTTGGGGTTTGATAAATTGGAGACCTTATTCAAAGAAACAGACTGCAAGAGTTACAGTGATTGAACTCACGAAAAAACACTATATTTTACTGTGCACTACTATCTTTTAACTAACTTTACTATCACAGTGGTCTTATTCTTTACTTAGTTTTATCCTGATGTACATCATGTGGTTGCTCTTCAGTGGAGATGCTTTTCTAGAAAAATGAGGGTCAGAGTCTACATATTTGGTACATAGGATGTCCTTTTTCCACAATGCACATTAATAATCCAAAAAATACTCAGATACTGTAAAATATACTTCATTATAGCCATTTAATCCACAAGAAAATAGTGCTTTTTTATGGATTCTAAATATATTTAATTAAATTGCCTTAGCATTGAGAAGTTGTACTAAATATATTGTATGGTTAATGTACGTAACATAACCTAAATGTCCAAAGTAAGGATTGTGCAAAAATTTTAAATCAATAGCAATAGAAATAGCCTCAGCAATTAAAATTAACTTGTCATAAACAAGTTTTTGAATTTGCAAATATTCTCAAACCAAAAAGCTCAAATGTAAACATTTTCGGTCCACCTTTCATCAAATGTTCTATATATAAATCACTTCAAGGATCAAACACTATGGCATTAGCAAATATGTGAAAATAACTCATGAAGTATAACTGGTTACTGCACAGTCTTTCCATGTGAGAAAGAAAAACAAGTATGGCCACAGAAAATAAAAATAGCCATTTTAAATCCTTCAAATATGCAAGACATTAGCTGTATAATACAGAAGTGAAACCAAGGGTCAGATGCAAATTTATAATGATGTTTGAAAGCAACATTTAAAAAAATGATTACTATTACTCCCACACAGAAAGAAAGAGAAAAGTTTTTGACTGTGCCAGGAAAATAATAATGGGTGTAAGAAGATATTTCCATCTCTCTAGTTGTACAAATGTAAAAGAAATAAATTATCAAAAAGGAGATGACATATATGAAGGTATAAAATACATGAAATACATTTTAATATGAAGTGGAAAACTAGACTAAGAATTTCCAATCTGACCAATGACCATGTTCTGGAATCGGATCTAATCTACCCTGCACAAGTATGCAACCACAGTTCATATACCTACATTTAGATTTTGAAAGGATACAATATTTCTCAGAGTTTAAAAAACCTGCAGCTTCTTGCCACCATGAAAGACCCTTCAGTCCTTCTGGCCAGTGATGGTTTGATGACAGTCTCATTCAAACTATGTGTATAAGCAAGAGAGAATTCTACACATATGAACAATTAGAGGAGTTAAGCAAGATGATCTCCAGAGGTCCCCTCCAACCTCAACCACTCTGTGATTCTGTCATTCTGTGAGAAAATGGAAAAGAATGAGAGGTCATATTTGCTGCGCCAAGGACTGCTCCAGTCACACAACATCTTCTGCATTATTAATCCTTTTTTTTTTTTTTTCTCATAAGAATATGTGGTGGCCAGGAGGCTCTCTTAGAAGTGTGAGTCTTATTTTCTCCCTGAAAATAAGCTACCCTGTCTCTCTTTTCTTGAATGAGCTTATCCTTTCCTTGCTTGGAAATAAAAAAAAAAAAAGTACTATGTATCTATCATCTGCCTTGTGAGTCCTAAAAGGAAGATGTACTTCTGCACAACTAAGGTAAAAAGCCTAGCCAAAGCCACCTCACCCACCTCAATACTGCTACTCTGGAAAGTTGACCAACAGCAAAGGAAACTGCTGAAATACTTTAACTGCAGCAGATAGCTGTCCTCATGAAAACAGAGCCTACATAACCAAGATCACCTCTGCCACAAGTTACATACAACCTTTTGTATTTTCTGCTAACTACCACCATGGCCCACATGATGGCACTGTGCCACACCATAAAATCCCAGAGGATTACTGGAATTCACCAACTGCAATAGTCAGTATAAATAGTCAGTATTTTCCTCTGAATTTCCAGATTTTACAAAATTCATCCTTATTATACAACTTTTTTTTTACAGACCCACCTGTTGAACCTCCTGGTCTTTGCCCAGAAGAATCACCAGCTGCTTTCTGTGGGCATTTTCTTATAAATCATAGTACACTTTATCCCAAAAGTGTTATCAGCCTGGAGCTCCTTGGCAGCATCCAGAACTGCTGTTTTTTTCTGATTGTTTTTCTTTCCTTTTTTTTCTTTTTCTTCCACATTTTTTTTTCTGCTGAGAAATTATATTTGGTAAGTCTGGAACTAGTTAATAGTTATTGTTTACAACATGCTTTATATGTACAAAATAGCATACATAACTACATAACCACTTTCCACTAACAGTCTTGCTAATTACCATATCACTTTCATTCTATTTAAGAGCACCGAAAAAGCAGGAAGGCGGTAAATATAGCTTATAGGTATCTCAGTTTTACATGAACATACATGGACACCCTAGGTAGGCATATTTCAGCTCAGCTCATGCAGCATCCACAAAGTGACTGAATCCATTCACATTTACTGTTCGAAGTGGAGCTAACCCACAGATATTTATATTTGGGTCATGCACCAGATTTCAAAACCTTCTCAACTGCTTGAGGATCCAGAGATGTGGGACTTAGATTTCCCCCCTAACTCACAAAGTATCCCTTAAAGAAAATATTCCCAGAGTACTGTAGTCAATGACATTTAAGCTAAAGCTGAACAGAATATGCCTATCTCCACTTAAATATTTTAAAAGGATCATTCTAATCAATTATTTCAGCTTAAAAAAAAGATGAGAAAATGAAGTAACTCGAGTTTTACTTGGATAGGCAATTTGAATCTGGCCCTCCTTAAAAACTATAACTTTGACTGAGAGTCCCTATTAAAATTTTATCTGTTTGTTACTGTTTTAAATGCCCTTTTGCAGTATGACTATGACCAGGGAACCAGCATGCAAAAACACAATAAAATAGTAGAACTGGCTCTATGGTAGTAGCAAAGACAAGAGTTGCTAAGGGCAACAGACAGGGCAGAGCCCTGGGAAGCTAGGCTTGCGGATGCTGATGAGAAAGGTGGAAAAGGATATGGGCAAGAGGAAAGAGTTACCATGGTTGTGGCAATGACTTCTCCTTACTCCTCTTCTCTTCCCAAGCAACTGCATGCAAGGGTCTCTAGGACCCTTTTGGCTTGCTTTCTCACTTTTTCCCCCAAGGGCTTAACTCTGGTTCCATATATGCAACAATATTTAATTTTGCCTCCAAAGTTGGGACACATTAGGATAGCACAGTAAAACATTCATGTACTGAAAACAACTTTTAATTCATAGAAAGTAGCCATGCCTTGATGAAGTCATGGAGTTAAAAGAAAGAACCTTTTTAAGAAAAGCATTGTTGTAATAAGCTCCACCTTTGGAGATGTGGATGAAATAGGATGCTGCAGTTTGTAGAAACCAGAGCAACACTCACTTGGAGATGAGGAGTGTGATCAAAGACAGCAAGAAGAAGATAAACAGCAAGGTTTTTTAGAGCTCACCAACCCCAAAGAAATGGTCAGTTTTGGATCAAAAGAACATTTTCTCCTGTTGCTCTTCCACTGTCAAGTAACGAGCTAGCTCAGAGTAAGAAGCGAGAATTGTCAAATGTGTTTGCTGCTATTATGACTTAGTTTCAACTAAAGTCAATAGAAATATTCCCATTGAACAGACAGGCAGTGGTGCAGTTAGGCTTTAAGATGATTTTTTTTAACCTATCTTTCACAAATCCATGTCCAACTCCTGGAGGTTAGTTTAGAGTGAGCATATTTTTCGCATGTCTGACTTATCTATGCTTCCACCATAGCTGCCATACCTTATATCCAGATTTATGACTTCTAACGAAAAGAAGCGGGTGGATATGAGACTGCCCCTTACAAGCGGCTGCAAACATGAGAAATTCCACTGAATATCTCACAGTAACCAGCTGTCAGAGCAGTGAACTGAAGTCCTGCCTCCTACCTAGCCTCATACTTCTCTGCTTGTGATTTACTGTAGCAAAAAAGGTAGTTGGAATTATCTAGAGAAATATGAGCTTACACACTCGTTCCTATAGCTCATTTTCAGTGATAAACAAGCAAGTGCATGCTGAGGAAAGAAAATTATTTCAATTCTACAGGTAGGAAAATTAAGGCATTAAGAAATGAAGAGAATGAATAGGTACAGTTGTTAGACCCACAGTATCTCACAGAAACTTGTGATCTACCCACAGACAAATTCATATAACCTGATATGGCATACTCAACATATTCAAAAGAGGTTTTAGTTGTGCTTCAGGACAGAAAATTTCAGGACTGCAGGTCTTATTTCTCTCTTGTTTATAAAATTAACCAGTTGAAAAAAAACTGAGATTTCAAAAACAGCTTTGTACCAGTTGTGGAGCTGCCAGTTGAAAAAATATCATTGATCTACAAATACCAGCTGAGAATTTGGCTCAACTTGCCTGAAACCAATTGTCTGCTTTGATGGATCACAATGGGCACAAAGGTCTGCCACTATCCTGCACCAAAAATACTTTGGGACCATACTGCAATCTGAAGAATTAAAATATGGACTACCTAAAAAGAGTCAAATCCTGTTTCCTCTCTCCATGGCACATTCAACTGGCTTTCAATTTACCTTGCAATAAGTCAGTTCTGGACTTTGTCTGCTTGAAACATTTTGCAGGCCTTTAATCATACAGGAGCCTGCAAGGAAACAGAAAGTCATGAATAACGAGAGTTAGCTTAAATATTTTGTGTCTGAGCTTGAAAAACAGAAATCAGAGAAGCATGGGCAAAGCACAGTCCCATAGCCAGCATAAAGCTAGCTAGCAGCAGGCCTGGTTATCATCTGGATACTCCATGGGTCTTATGCACAGGGCCACATGTTTCTCTGTGTTTGTTTGATCTTCACTGTGATATAGTCAGGAGGATGGCAAGTAGTATAACTAATTATTTATGGAGGCATGGAGTGAACCTGAGTCCCAGCTTCTCAGAGAAGTGGGCTCGTGATAACTGGCATGATCGTGAAGCTGTGGAGGAACATTTAAAGTCGATTAGACGTTCCTTAAAGGATGGTAAAGGAAAGGCTATTATTTGTAAGATGTTGAGAACTTGTCTGGAATTTGGAAAACAAGAACTTAAAGAGAGGAATAAAACAGAACGGGATCTTAGAAAAGAAACAGAAGGGAAGAAAAACACTGAAATGCTATTATCCTCAAAGATCCAGCAATTACAAAAGCAATTACAGGAAGAATAAGAAAAGGGGCAAAAAATGGAGGAAAAGGTAGAAATGATGCTTTTACAGGCTTCCCATCCTCCTGATATGGTACAAATAAAGAAACTGATAGTATTTCCCTAAAGACTGAGACAGGAACATTTGGAGAAGTCCTGGCAGTTCTGAGGATAGTAACTCAGACAATGACAATGATCCTGACAATGACAATGATCCTTCTGAACCTCCTGTATATAAGGCTCGACCTATAGCGAAAACAGAAAGAACTCATGGACCCTGAGGTGGTGCTCTGTGATACACTACCAGGACTATTCCCTTTACAACTAACCTACAAGAGAAATATAGCAGGAAACCAAGTGAAACTGAAACTGAATATCTGTGGCAAGTCCGCTTGAGTAGCAGAGATCAAATAATGCTGAGGGGAGATGAAACAAATAGCTTTTGGGACTCTGGAGTTTTCCTAAAACTAGGACCTGAGCCACCAGATACTCCCCACTCAATCACCAGCTGAGTGGCCTACTGGGCTGGAGGAATAGATGCAATCGACTGAGGAGAACCCTCCATAACCCCTAAGTGAACTACCTATTGCTGTCACAAAAGCTATCTGCATCCAGGCCATGCATGAATGAGGGCCTGACAATGCCCCCATATCTGTTATAGTGAATCCTGCAGTGCCACTGGTAAGAGGTGCCCCAGTCATCCTCAAGCGCTATCTCGTGGCCAAATGGGATGAGATAAGGTGGAACACCAAACACAATGAGCAATGAGGTATCAACGACCCCATGGACAGCTCCCCACCTGGGCTGAGCTAATGCACTTCATAGTTAATTGAAGCTGTGAGATGGGCTGGTGTGATCCTAACAGCAAGGCAAACTCTAAATAACAAAGTGAAGATCACAGAGTGAGACCAGTAAAACAGGGAACTGAAATCAAGCTCAAAAAGAAAGAGCAGGAACCCTCAGAGACTGAATTTAGGAAAAGCAAGAAAAAAGGGTGGAGAAAAGCAGCTGCTATACACGAACAACCCACAGGTATAATTCTCAGTCTCACTGAAAAATCCGGAAACGAAGTAACCATGAAAGGAAGAAGCGTACACCAACTACTCTGACACCAGATTCTGGAAAAGGAAACAATCCCTTAGAGAAGGATTGCAAGAATTGAGTTCAAAAAACAAATAATGCTGGGGAGAAAATTAGCCCTGCCTATGTGGCGCGTGGAGGCTTATCACTGGATATCACTGGATATCACTGGATATGATGGTCCATATATCTTAATTCCTATTGGTCCTCGGTGACAATTAGTGAAATTTTTAATAGATACAGGAGCACAGTTCTCAATGCTTATACAACAGAATGCTAAAAAAAAATGGATGTGCAACCTGGATGTCAAAAAGTTACAATTACTGGTGTGAATGGAGCAGGTGATGTGTGCCAAAATGCCAAGGTTAATCTATGTCTTCTGGGTGAGAGGCATATGTTGGCTACTCTCTTTGAAGTTAAAGATCATAATGAAAATATCTTAGGCTTCAATGTTTTAAATGGACAAACCTGTGATCGTTTGGATCAAACGGTTGGGGTTGAATTTGGGAGGCTACAGGGCGTGTGCTTCACACAGCCCCTGCACTTCCTGATTCAAAAATTACTAACATACCGCAACACCCAATTTCTGCGGCAGGACAGAATGGCATTTCTGAAATCATTAGCTGAGTTGGAGAAGGGATGGATTATCTCCAGAACCCACTCCCCATAATAACTCATCTGGTCGGTTTGGAAACTAGATAGGAGGTGGCAACAGACAATTGATTATTGGTGCCTGATTGCTAATACTGTCCCATTAACAGCTGCTGTACCAAATATTGCAAACTGTTGGCTACCTTACAAGCAGCTGCACACCCATGGATTACATTACATTAGATGTAAATGACATGTTATTCATGGTTCCCTTACCAGAGAAGGATAGAGAGAATTTTGTTTTCACATGGGATGGTGTATAGTACAAATTCAATTGACTCCCACAAGGGTATAAACATTCACCTTCTATTGTACATGTTGCAACTGGGTGATCTTTTGCAGACAATCTCCGTTCGTTGGGATGTGAAATTGTACCAATACATAGATGACATCCTAATTGGGGATGATTCTCCCAAGAAGGTTGGGAAAGTAGCCGCAGCAGTATGGCAAACCCTACTTGAAGCTGACGTAGAGGTACCGCCTGAAAAATGCCAGGGACCAAGCAAAGAAGTAAAATTCTTAGTTACTTGGTGGATAGCTGGCAGTACAGTGATTCCTCCAGATGCCTTGAGAAGAACTGAAGAGCTGCAAATGCCCCAGTCAAGGAAAGAATTACAACAATTGATGGAAACTTTACCATATTGGAGAAGGCATGCACTTGGATTTTCTATTATTGCCCATCCATTATATTTACTCTTAAGGAAAGGCAAACCTTAGAAATGGGTGTTAGAACATAAAGTGGCAGTCAAAACTCTGACTGAAGAATTAAAAACATTTCAGTCACTGGGACCAACACAGCCCACGACCCTATTGTAGGTGAATGAGGTTTTAGCAAACATGCTACTTACTGTAACCTGTTCCAAACAGGCCCTGATAGACCAAAACGACCTTTATTGTTTAGCTAGACTGCATTTAAGGAAACAAAACTATGATATTCTGAATGGGAAAAAGGACTTTTATCCTTGGTCCAAGCAGTTCAATATGTTGAGAAAATACATCAAGGACAACCTGTGCAAACTAGAGGACCATTTAGTTTACTAGAAGCAATCCTAAAGGGGAGTGCTCCCCCAGAAGGTATTGCACAAAAACTCACTACTAGAAAATGGTATGCCTACCTAATAGGAGTTGCAGAAAATATATAGTTAACTGGAGGGCATACTAAGGTTTCCAAACTGCAAATGCCTGTAAACACAGATCCATTAACATTACAATAATCTTTTAAACCTTCACCAATTCTGAATTCACAGCTCCTCATCTATGGTGCACCAATAGAAAACATTTGGTTTACAGATGCTTCAGCAAAAAGGGTAAATGGCTATATAAAGCTGTTGCATTAACTATTACCACTGGTGAAGAAGTAATAGAAGAAGGTGAAGGCAGTACACAAATAGGAGAGTTAAGAACAGTAGTTTTAGCTGCACAAAATGGAGCAAGGGTTTCTATATGGCAACTCTTATGCTGTGTGGGCTGATGTCACACAACGCTTTGTCAATGGGAAACTCTTAGCTGGGAAGTAAATAGAACCCCAGTCTGGAGAAAACAGGATTGGCAGCTGTTGCTGGATATAGCAAGAAAAACACCATTTAAAATGAGATGGGTAAAAGCTCATACTAAGGATAATCAATCAGTCACAAAGTGGAATCAAAAGGTGGATGACTTGACTCAAATTAGGAAAATCACCTTAGATCCATAGTGGTATCAGCTGGGAGAATGGTTACATCAAAGTCTACGTCACACATGTAAGGAATCACTTCACTTTGCTGCACAAAGTAGGGGCTGGCCCATAAATAGGAAAACTTGTGAAATTATTCTCACAGAACGTCCCCAGTGCATATTAAGGTTGCAAGCAGATCATCCTGCCAACCTCTACATATCAATGAGGGGAAACCTTTGCGGTCTACATGGCAAAAGGATTATATTAGACCATTCAAATTCTCCGCAGGATATCAATACATCCTCACAGGAGTGGAAGCGGTCTCCAGGTTGTTTATGGCAACTGGGTGCAGGAAAGACAGTGGGTGGAGTATGGTACAAGGACTGTTGTCTTGGTTATCACATTTATCTACTCCTGATATTATCTAAGTGATAATGGCTCACATTTCTCATGTAAAGAAGTGCAAGATTGGGCAAAGCAAGAAGGAATTCAGTGGGTATTTCACACCCCATACTATCGCCAACCAAATGGGATAGAAGAAAGAGCTAATGGCTAGTTAAAAAGGAGTCTCAACCCACACAAGGCTAAATGTAATAGCTGCCTTCCAACAATTAAATAATTATTACAGCCCTATTGGAAGCCCTGTAAACCAAGGGCTTTTCTTTGTGAAAACTAAGCTTAGTGCTCAATCTACAGGTAAAAGAGAATGTCCAAAAACATTACAACCAGGACAGCCTGTGATGGTCAATTTACCATCCATCCATACTGTACCCATGACTCTAACTAAACCTCATGGCCCACTTGCCAGGGAAGCTATTGATAGCACCACTGTGCAAAACACAGAATTAATGTGCAATGGAATTTTCTTTCTTTCTAAATGGGGTAACCTGTTCAGCCTCACCTCACCAAAATAAGTTTCTATTTTCTCTTTCAGCAGTGTGTAGGATGGCAAATGGAAATGCTGTATTCATGTTGCTTTTCCAAACACTGACCCCCTTCTGACCTGTGATCAAAGAACCCCAGAGTGGGCATGCTCACATGCTCATGTTAAGTATGCTGGAAGTATGCGAATTAATTCTAATGTCTGTCTAATGCTTGACCACTCGTTCCATGATACACTGTCAAAAGGTTCATTCTTACCGTTAAGACAGTAATGAACACAGTACCTTAGGGGAGTAGGGGTCCTCAACTGTGTCTTACATATAGACGTATAAGATAAGCTGGCTGAGGTTTACTTATTGTGATAAATAGATTGTAATTCGCAAGATAAACAAAGTGATAAGGATAGTTAAACTGGCGCCAGGTTGTAATTTGCAAGTGACAAGGATACTTAAGCTTCTATCAGCTAGGGCAAGAACAAAGAACAAGGCCAAACTGCAGCCCAGAGAATATGAAAAGACCAGTGAGGAAGAAGAGCAGCCCCCAGCAAGAAGACTACCAGGAGATCTCAGAGACTCCGTAGAAACATTATAATGCATCAGAACCAGGAATCCAAACTGGGAGGAGACTTTTGGGCAACAGTAAATAAAAGGTGTTCTCACGGACTACAATGCACCTGCTGTTGGTAGAGCAGAGACTCTCCAGCCGTCCAGCACTGCTTGCTTGTTATTTACAATAAAGCATACTGATGAATTGATTGGCTCTGAGAATGTGTCAGTCTATAACAATTTTTTGACCCCGACGCGATTAGATCTGTCTTGGGAACTACTCTGGCCCGAAGGGGAGGCACCCCATCCCATTATTGGACGGCCCCAGGGCTGGAAGTCTGGATCCCGATTCAGTCTAATCTACGAACCAAAATTGTAGTAAGTAGCAAGCAAGGAACTATTGAGATCTCAACTAAGGACTGCAGTAATAAGGTTCTCGGCCGAAGTAACAGGATTCCCGTAATTTTTGTGCACGAAGACCCAGAAGTGGAAGTTACCGATCGTGAGTATGCTATCTCCTGGGTTGGGAATACTGCCTCGGGTGTGCGAAAGAGGGCCCACAGAGAGACCCTTGTATAGAAAGAAGGCACCCCGGGCAGAATGGGGCAGAGAAAGAGCAAAGCCCCGTGGGAGGGCCCACAGAGAGACCCTCAGATAAAAGAGAAAGAATTACCTGAAATACCCCCAGAGGAGGAAGGGATCTTGAAAAGATCTCCTCTGGGATACATTTTAAAACATTGAAAATAGTAGGGAGAGATCCCCTTACTCGGAAACAATTTGTGCTGCTATCTGACATATGAATGTGTTAATGGTAAGGAAAGACTAAAAGAAGGGGTGTCAGCTTTGTTTGGCTTACAGTACTGGGAAAAATGTTTGAAAGACTTTGTAAGTGGATGATGGTCTGAGGATGTGCAATTGCTGGTTTGAGGATGTGCAATTGTTGGTGCCTCGGGAAAGGGCGGGAATTGATGATAAAGGAAGTAAAGGATGTGAGAGCTCCGGGCATAGAAGGAGCGAAACACGAGGAAGATAGCCGCTCTACAGGGGTGGAGGACTTCAGTCCAGTTGCAAGATGAACTAGGGGTCTTAGGGGTCGGCAGGAGGAATTGAAAGAGGCTGTTCAGCTGACCTCTATTTTTATAGGGCAATCAGTCCCTGATATATATAATACTCAAGAGCAGGAGAGGGGACTAGATGAATCGTTAAGAGAAGCACAGAAAGTGTGTGTTAGACAAGAAGAGAAGAATCAGAAGAAACAGACTAGAATATTAGTAGCCGCTGTTAGGGAAGGACAGAGGGGGCCCAAGGGAAGGGAAGAGTCCAGGGGGGACGGGAACAAAATGGAAAGAGCCTGGAGTGTTTTTATTGTGGGGAAAAAAGGACATTTGAAACAAAATTGCAAACAGAAACAAAAAGATGGAACAGCAGTTTAAAGAAGACTGGGGGGTCGGGGGCTCCATTTGTTGGGGACCAAAACATCTCAAGCGCCCCGAATAAAGCTAACATTAGGTCCCCACAAACAAGAAGTAGAATTTCTAAATCGATACAGGAGCAGAAAGATCGAGAGTCCAGCAATTACCCCCCCAGATGTG
>VWPW01001893.1:5939-32740 GCA_013389825.1 Crypturellus undulatus
ATCCTGGGGTGCATTAAGAGGAGCATCTCCAGCAGGTCGAGGGAGGTGATCTTACCCCTCTACTCAGCCCTGGTAAGGCCACATCTGGAGTACTGTGTCCAGTTCTGGGCCCCCCAGTACAAGAGGGATGTGGAGCTGCTGGAGAGAGTCCAGCGCAGGGCCACGAGGATGATCAGGGGCCTGGAACATCTGCCCTATGAGGAGAGGCTGAGGGAGCTGGGCCTGTTCAGCCTGGAGAAGAGAAGGCTGAGAGGGGACCTGATCTGTGTCTATAAGTGCCTCAAGGGAGGCAATGAGGAAGATGGGGCTGGCCTCTTTTCACTGGTGGTCACTGACAGAACCAGAGGAAATGGCCACAAATTGAAGCATAAAAAGTTCCACGGGAACTTAAGGAAGAACTTCTTGACGGTGAGGGTGACAGAGCACTGGAACAGGCTGCCCAGAGAGGTTGTGGAGTCTCCTTCTCTGGAGATCTTCAAGACCCGCTTGGATGCAGCCCTGTGCCACGTGCTCTAGGTGGCCCTGCGTGTGCAGGGGGGTTGGACTAGATGACCTCTAGAGGTCCCTTCCAACCTTAGGCATTCTATGATTCTATGATTCTATGATTGATCTCAGTGGGCCAGGCCTGCTTTTGCGTGCCTGAAGCTTGTCTTTGTGCCCGGCCTGTTTCCTTCTGTCCTTCTAACATGCGCCACGCGCTTCGTTCAGACCGGCGACGGCGTGAATGATGCGCCTGCCCTCAAGAAGGCCGAGATTGGCATCGCCATGGGCTCTGGCACCGCCGTGGCCAAGTCAGCGGCCGAGATGGTGCTCTCCGATGACAACTTCTCCACCATCGTGTCTGCTGTTGAGGAGGGCAGAGCCATTTACAACAACATGAAGCAGTTCATCCGCTATCTCATCTCCTCAAACGTTGGAGAGGTGGTTTGGTGAGAGCTTCCTGATTCCTCTGAGCCCCAGCTTGAGGGAGGGGGGAAAATAGCAGGAGAGATGTGTCCTTTAGGGTGCCAAGCATGGCCCAACTGTGTCCTCCTCTCCCCTACATGTCCCTTGACTTATAGTATGACCCCAGGTACCAAACAGGGCACTTGAAGCTGGGTACCTTACCTCATTTTCCAGGAGCAGAGAGATTTTCTTCTTTCAGCATTTTATAGACACATCTGCCCCTCCAAAAGCCAGTGCAATGAGGTATGTAGTGCTGCCTCCTCCTGCCCACCTGTCATCCCATGAAACAACTCCCCATAAATCAGAGTCCGCTTTGGCAATGTGGGCACAAGCTTATGGCTGTTAGGGATCAACTGGGAATCCTTTGTGCTAGTGATTCAGCAAGGATATCTGCACTGGGAATGGGAAAGCACATGGCTGTGCTGGGTTGATGGTTATCTCAAAGGTTGGTTTTGGAAAATTAATTTTAACAGTAAAACATGGACAGCAAATAATTTAGGACTCTCTGGGTCTTTGGTCGGCAGCATCTTCCTGACGGCGATACTGGGCTTGCCCGAGGCCCTCATCCCAGTGCAGCTGCTGTGGGTCAACCTGGTGACGGACGGGCTGCCGGCCACCGCGCTGGGCTTCAACCCTCCTGACCTCGACATCATGGACAAGCTGCCCCGCAACCCCAAGGAGCCCCTCATCAGCGGCTGGCTCTTCTTCCGCTATCTGGCCATCGGAGGTGAGAGTCCTGGTGTGTTCTGGGCTGTGTGTCCTGCTGCCTGTGCCCTTCCTGCCCCTCCTGGGGCCTGCTGGCTGTCCTGCCCCATGCTGCATCATCCAGCAGGGCTGGATGTGCCTGTCCCCTCATAGGGGCAGGCTGTGGGTCCTCACACTGTCACAGGGTGGCAACCATGGTGTTTGTGGTAAGAGTTTCTCTCTCTTTGGCTGCAGTGTATGTTGGCCTGGCAACGGTGGGGGCAGCAACCTGGTGGTTCTTGTATGATGCTGAAGGGCCACAAGTCTCCTTTTATCAGCTGGTAAGTTGGGAAAGTGGTGATATAGTGAGCACGTAATGACTTGAATTCAGGTCCTGGAGCTTTTGCCTCTATCTCCTTTCTTCTTATTCTTATTGTAACATTCCTAATTCTTGGTGGAAAAGACAAATTTAAAACATAGCAAATGTTTTCCCTGAGGTCCATGTTCCTATCTTTGTTTCAGTCAGCAACCAGCAGGAACAGGGGAACTATATCCAGAAAAGCTGAAAGCTGATGCCAGGTTAAAATGAACCAATTACTGCGCTACCGGAGGGTCATAGGGCCTGACTGGCTCACGGGGAAGCGGAGTCCCATCGTGCCCTTGCTGAAAAGCAGTCCTTAGGGGTTAGCAGGAGGACGTTGCAGCTTCCAGGCTGCAGAGCTCTGGCCAGAGCTTGAGCTCCCTGGAAGGAGATAAGATCTAGGCTTGTCTCCAAGTTCGTTAGCTCTTTCCTCAAGGGTTCATCTTCAGGTTCATTTCATCCTGCCCTGCCTTCTTATACGATGTGGCTGGACACAGCTCTGTTACTAATGTCTTGTGCAATGGAGGATCTGTTTCTAATGGAGATGCACGTTGACTCACACAAGTAATAAACTGCACATAAAAATCTAGCAACTATTCAGACATAACTTTGCAAAATCACAATCAAAACAGATGGTGGATTGGTTTGTGCTGTTTTATCATTTGCTCTGAACCATAGGCTATTGATGACCACTCTAACAAGCATGGTTTACCATGTTCCCCCACAAAACAGTCTACCTCTTCTACCTCTTTCCTTCCTTCTCTACATGGTGTTGTTATTCTGTAAAGTATTTATGAGCAGTTTCCTGTGCTGACAGAGGAACTTCATGAGGTGCACAGAGGACAACCCAATCTTTGAAGGAATTGACTGTGAAATCTTCGAGTCTCGATACCCGACCACCATGGCTCTGTCTGTGCTGGTGACAATCGAAATGTGCAACGCTCTGAACAGGTATGGCTGGTGCAGGATAGTCCTGTGTGCTCTCCACCTCCCCTCTTCCGCGGGGAGTTTCTTTGAGTATCTGTTAGTGGGCAGGGTCAGAACATGGAGACAGGCTAAGGAGGGTCTTTAGTTTGACTCAGCAAAGCCATTCTGAGTGATCTTGCAGGGGACCATTGGCTTACCATAAATTCCTCCAAATCAATGTGTCACTGTTAGCAGCAGTTATGAGGGAACAGTGTGGAAATGACTGGATCTGCATCCTTTAGTAGAGTTTTGCCATGTTAACATCCAGTCCTGATCCATGCATGACTGGCTGTAGTGACATGACTGCTCAAATCTGAGCTGTGGCAAAGCCTGAAGCTTTGAAATGCGGAAGAGAGGACTATACTGCATAGTCCCGCATCCTGGAGAGAGATGGAAACCTTCTAGCTTGGACACACTTGTTGCAAAGAGAGGATATTTGCACTAATGTCTGTCCCCTCGCTTTTGCAGCGTGTCTGAGAACCAGTCGCTGCTACGGATGCCCCCGTGGCTCAACATCTGGCTGCTGGGGGCAATTGTCATGTCCATGGCCCTGCACTTCCTCATTCTCTACGTCAAGCCCATGCCTGTAAGTGCTCAGTGCTCCCTCCCTGCGCAGCTCATGGTGGGCTCCTTCCCTGGATGAGCATCTCTGTGGCTATGTCTTGTGTGGCACCTTTGTGTCTGGAAGCTGTTGGGATGATCCTTCCTGGCGAGTGCTAGAGGACCAGGACTCAAGACATGGGGGCCGTGATTAATCCTGTCCCAGTGAGGCACTTACTTGAGGTAGCAATTTGTGGGCAGCACGAAGAGGTGCAGATGCCTCCAGGAAGTGGCTTAGCCCCTTCTGGAGGTGTCGCCTCCCTTTGCAGTCCAACACTGGGGTTCCTCTGCTGATGCCTCGGGGTGAGTGAGATGAGGTGGTCACTGTGTCTAAGAGTGTGAGTGTCCTGTCCTGCTCCTCAGTTCCTCTGTGCACGTGGTTAAAGCCCTGGTCCACGCTTCATTTTATCAATCTGTTCAGGAGAGTTGAGGGGCATCACTTTTGACACCTGACCAGGAGCCACCTTTTGACCTTGACAAACATCAGAGAAATCCTGCTCCTTGACCTGTCGGACTGATCTTTGCCACAATCTGTGATGATACAGCAAAAGTTAACCTGATCTTTAAAACAAAAAATCCTGTCTCCATTCCTATTAATATGTCAAATCCTTTCTGCCTTGCAGCTCATCTTCCAAGTAACCCCCCTGAGCTGGCCACAGTGGGTGGTTGTACTGAAAATTTCCCTGCCTGTTATCCTGCTCGATGAAGGACTCAAGTACCTTTCCCGCAACCACTTAGACGGTGAGCATGGTCTGCAAGGAAACGGCTGCTGCCTGATGCTCTGCTTGCTCCATTGCACTTTGCTTGGGGTTGCTTGATGGCTTCAAGGCCCCTTGTTCACCTTCTGCTCGAGTTTGCCTCCTGCATGGTTGTCTGCTTTCTCCAGCACGGCATGCTGTGGCAGCCAGTCTTCTCCCAGTACCCCCTTCCTTCCCGGCTGCCCTGTCAGGCATTGCTGTTGATACTAAAATCTGCTTGAAATATTCCCTAGAAGTTGGAACAACAGATAAATCTGCCACGTGTGTTTATCCAGCTCCTCTTGAATCTCTGGGAACCAAATTTAAAGCAAAACAAAGCAAACGCCGGTTGCTAACAGGAATCCCTCCCTCCTGCTTTCCTGGATCTTCCATCTCTCTGTGGCCATCCTTCTGCCAAGTCTGCCATGGCTATTTTAAGACCAAACCATGAAAATATTTTAAAAACTGTTTCTGGCAGGTGTTGCCATTGGCTGGCCTGGTTGGAGCTCGGGCTGGTGGCAGACAGAGGTAGGAAAGCAGCTCAGACGAGGCCAGGACTGTTTATAGCAGGACCAGGGCTCCTGTGCCCTGCAGGGCTTTGTGCCATAAATCACAACGGGTGTTTAGATAGCCCACTGAAAAAATTTATATCATCTTTTCTTGCATTTCTTGCAAAAGATGTTGCTGTGGGCGATATCTCTGTGCTGAGTTAAACCTTCCAGTTCACAGGCCTTGCTTGTCCTCCCCATGGGCCCCAGTGTCCTAGCAAAACTCGCCTTCTTGCTTCCCCGCCATGAACCACCCAGACAAATGGTGTGAATGTTCCTGAACAGCAGGACGGGGCTGGGGGGTCGCTCTGGCCTCAGCTCCCTGCACAACCTACTCATGCAGAAGCTGAGTGTGCATGGGACATGCGAAGCAGGAAGCTCCGAGGAGGTTTTGTTTCGTGGAGATAAACTGCATGATTGCAGAGAGCTGCAAACAGCAAAAGGAAAATTGGGACAAGCTGGCACAACTCTGCCCGGCCGCGTTTCCCACTGCTCCATCTTGCCAGGGAACTGGCTGGGGATGCTTGCCCCGGTTCCTGCTTGGCTAACCTTCTGCACAGACACAGAGTTGGGCAGGCTTCTGCTTTTACAGAGCGGATGGAAATTGCTTATTTTTGATTGATGCATCTCTCAGCACACCGATGGGGTGTTTTGCATCAGCCAGGACTGCTCACTGTGTCATTGCAAGGCTGCCGCAGTAACCTCATGGCGCTAGGCTAAGATTTGGGCAAGTAAATTGAATTTGGTTGTCACAGCCCACGCATGCCCCTGGTCTTGCCGTCACTGCCTGTGATGTGGGGATGAGTCTGTCTTTCTCCCACACTTTGCAATTCTCTCTAAAAACTAAATGTTTCTTGAAGAAGGACTTTTCTTCTCTGTACCCACAGCTCCAAGCAAAGTGGGCTTTCTGGAACGCGTGCCACCTTTCACATCTCATGATTCTGCTCACAGTATTTCCCACTTTTGGGTTGTGCCTGTTTCCCTGATCCACATCCATCCACAAGGTCACGGTGCTGGTCATGCTGGTGCTGGTCATGCTAACTGGTCGCTCTGTCTCATTCAGCAAGAGGCAGCTCTTTAATCACAGCTACAGGGCAAAATCATGCTTAAATCATCCCATTTGAAAGACATAATTAAAACCTTGCATCTTCCTAATACCTTGGAGCAGATGATTGACTTAAAAAAGCAAAACAAAAACCACTGTGATTTTTTTGCCAGGAATACTGAGGACAGTAAGAAACACGTGGAGTGGGGAGCACCGGTTGAAAACCTGCAGGACTCCAGAGCAAACAGGGTTGGCTTTCTTATGTGCATCATCCTCGAATACCGTGTTCTTGTGCTGCTGCCAAAGTTTGTCATGTGTGGTGGGGCCTCGCTTGGATCAAGTCTGGGTGAACGTGCCTTTGAAAACTACCTGATAATATATCTGTGATGGGGATATCTCTTGCCCCTCGTTTGTCTTCCTCCTAGTGAGGGGTGGGGAGATGGTGATGGCAGGATGAAGCAGGACTGGTGAGAAGCCACACAGATGGAGCTGGTTATGATTGTGGTAGCTTGGAGGCTCCTGAAGTCCCGTCCTGTCTTTTTTCTGTGATTTCTTGGTGGCTGCAGGACAGCAATGTCAAGCAGGATCCTCAGTTTCTGTGTCTGTCAGTTTTGTAAATAAGGAAAGTGTCTGGCAGAGCATGCTCTCCTCTCAGGATGTGTAGTATAGCACTGCAAAGGTCATGAAGGTGAAAAGCATTGTAGGTCATTAAGATAAAACCTGACCTCTAGGCCAGGCTTTCCACAACTGCTGAAAAGAAATCCATGTTCATCATTTGGATGCCAACTTAGGAAGAGAAACAGAACTAAAATCTTGATCCTTTCACCTCACAAGTGCTCCAATATGAGAGGTCCTCTTCCTAGCAGTGGCTTCCCACATCTTCCTTCACAAGGAGGTCTCAAAATCCCATTAAACTGCTGTTTCTGTGGCAGACAGCACAAGGAGCCAGGCCATAACGTAGCCTCTGAAAGGTGATGCTTGGGTGATGGTCCCCAGCATGGGACACTGCACAGTCCCAGTGGGGAGGCCCAAAGTCGCCAGCCCAGCTGGCCACTCTGCTCCCTGCAGATTGCCCAGGGCTTCAGCACTCTCAAAAACTCAGTGCATTTTTGTCGCTTAGCGTTGGCTGTTTCTCCAGGCCAAATCTTCATTCTTAAGGGGTGGGTGCAGCTGTGAGTTCTGCTGACTTTATTTTCGCATGAAAAAGCTTCTCCCTCGATCAGGTCTAGATAAGTTGCATTTCCATTGATTTTCTTTCTTTTTTCCTCTTGAAACGGAAGAAAGTGGAGACTCTTGAGATTCTACTCTGCTCTCAATATTTTACAAGCCTCTGCACACATCCGACATCCATTGCATATTTATCACTGTCTGCACCAGTGTGTGGCCCCTCTGAGATTTCCACGTTCCCAAAGCGAGTGTGGGACAGCGAAGGAGGGCACGTGTTGAGCGGCATCGGCATGGTCTGACCCACAGGGGTTCGAGGAGGGAACTCGGAGGTCTTCTCCAAGGTCTCCGCAAAGTCCTCTCAGACAGCGGCACCCTGGGGGATCATGAGGGTTTTGCTCTTGCTGCTGACCACCCTCAAGGACCTCTTGAGCTGAAATTTTTAATATTTGCCATCCCCTGGCAAATATCTAAGTAAGTATATTTGCACTCTCTCAGCCCTGTGGCATGCAGGAGGAAGGTCTGCAGGGATCTGTGCCAAAATCAAGGAGAAATCTTATTTTCTCGGTGGTTTTGGGAAGATATAAAACTCAGAGACCTCGCTGTGATTGACGTCAGTGTTTGTTTCCCTCCGTGTGCCAGCAGCCGCTTCTCCCGACCGTCTTGCTGCCCCTCTGGTCACCTCTGCCCCGCACCTTCTCATCGTCCTGCTTGTTCTCACTATCTTGAAGCAAGCTTGTCCCGTTAGTCAGTGCTGCAGCACCACCTTGCTTTTCCAGCCATCCTTGGCCCATGCAGGTGGTAGCAGCAGTGCAGTCTCTGTGTGGACAAAACAGCCGTCCCCTCTGCAGGAGCCGGCGAGCGCCCGCAGGGCTGGTTCTGCGCGGCCGTGACATGTCCTTGTAGGATAGTCGCTGCACATGGCAAAGGGGCAGGAATGCAGCCCATTTTTCTCTTTTTTTCTTTCCTTTCTCTTTTTTCTCCCTTTTCTCTTTTTCTTTTCCCCTCTTTTTTTCCTTTTCCCTTCCCTTTTTCCTTTCCCTTTCTCCTTTCCCTTTCCCTTTCCTTTTCTTTGTACATGCTGTGCTAGAAACAGGCGAGCAGAGGGAAATTGGAGGAAAACCTCCTCCTGCTGCAGGACCAGGCTGCGGGAACAGGCAAGCTGTGGCTGGCTGGGAGTGTAGCGCTCGGTGTCGCCGCTGTACCAGTCCTGAGGGATGTGAGCACGTTTCCCCTTCCCTCTCCTTCAAGGACCCAGCGCCTCTGCTGAAGCTGCTAAGGCCTTTTTGGAACTTGTGTGCTTGGGTGATTTTGCTCACAGTAATATTTGCAAAAGTATCTGGAGAGGTTGAGACCCTGAGGCTGTGGTTAAACGTTTGGTTTTGGTGCTACAGCAGTGCCCCTTCCTGTCCCTGCGTCACCCTCAGGGTCTGCCCATGGAGCTGGTTGCACAACCACGAGATACGGTAGATTGGGGAACTGCAGTGACCAGCCAGGGAACCGCCTTTTTGTTGCTCGGTTGCTCTGGTGGGGGCTGCTTTGCTGCCCGAGATACCTAAGCAAAGTTTTGTTTTCTTACAAGATCTTCTGTTTCTTAGGAGTTGTATTTCTCAATTATTTTTAAGTCATGACATTTCTGCTGGCCTTCTTTGGGTGAAAACTCTTCTGCATTTCTTCCCTCATGGTGGTCCTTAGAGTAGCTTGGGGAGTTCTCTGCTTGGCCGTCCCCATCAGAGGTTGTGGTGATGACTCATGGTGGGGCAAGTGGGATCCCACTCCTTGCTCAGGATCTGGGAACTACAGATGCTCCTCATTTTGCCAGCGAGCGTGGCAGAAGCGCACGTGCCTTTCGTGGCCCGTGCCCAAGCTGTGTGTGCCAGGAGCTCTCTGGACACATGGGGTCATTGGGACAACTGTTTGCACAGACCAGCTGTGGGCACAGCTCCCTAACAAGTGGAGATCGGTAACCCCAAAGGCTCCGTCAGGCTTGAGGAGCTCAGGGATACACTCCGTACAGCTGTGGGGTCAAATAGCTCCACCAACAGCATATGGGCCGTGATGAGAGCCAGAGCAGAGCATCATGCTCCTTGCTTGGAGGCATCCACCTTCTCCTTCATTGGTGGTTTAGGGATGGACCTTGTTCTTTCGCTGCCCATGACTCCTGTCAGCAGCAGTGAATGATCCCTTCCCATGGTTGTGTAGCTCTGTTGTGCCTCTTGCTCCAACTAGTTTATTTGAGCTCTAACCAATTCTTTTTCTTTGTTTCAGGAGAAGAGGACAAGAAATGAATGATGCAAAGGAAACTCTCCTAAATAAAGGAAGCCTAACTTGTAACTCGGACTGAAGTCTTGCATGTTGACCATCACTAGAAGCCAGCAGGACATGCATGTGTCCGACTATCCGACAAATGCGGGTGAATTGTTGAAAAGAGAAATACTGATTTTGTTTTGTTTTGTAGCTTTCTTTTTTCCTGTACATAACAGTGCAATTACTGGACAGCTGAAGTATGGTTTGGGAATGGACCTATATGTAACTGAATCATTGTAACCCTGTTCCTCGGGTATTTATTCCTGCAAAATGTTAGACCCTTTTTAAAATTTTCGCCCCAACAGGTGAGCTGAGTCAAGGCGTCCTTCACAGGTGATCAACAGGGAAGCCTGTTTTTTAAAGCAAGACTGTATGAAAAGTGGATGGGAGGACACTCTCCTGAGCTGGGCAAGATGACACCAGGACAGCTCTCAGCTGGGAAGGGCTGGGATCCATGCAAGGGAGAAAACGAGGAGGGACACGTGGCAGCAGCAGATCACGGCCCCGAGCCGCGGTGGTGTCCGCAAGAGCATCGCGCGCAGGCGCCGTGCGAGGGTAGCTGTGATGCCTAGACGTTTGGCAGCACCTCTGAAGGTAGTTGCAGGGCTTAGTACCCAAATTCTGGGTAACTTCCCGTGTGGTAGATCTTGTGGACATGTATTTATATGTAGCGATTGTGTGTGCTTGCATGTGTGTGTTGGCTGCTGAAGATCTCCCTATTTATCATGTTGCTCCCTGTTTTTTCTCCTTGTTGAGGAAAACCCTGCATCTTCTCAGGCTCCCCAGATACCAAGTGTGACTTAGTCTTTTCTCCTCCACAGACTGTCTTGTTAGATCTCCTGCACTGTTTAAGCTGTAGCCATCTTCCTTGTAGAGTCAACCATTTAAACAAAACCTGGGAATGAACAACTTTGGATTCCTCACATCTACTGCTTGTTTCTGGTCCCAGTCCCTTCAGCAAGTTAACTTTTTCAATACTTCCTTGGCAGGAGTCATGTACAGAGCTTAAGTCTTTAGAAGTATCTGTCCATTAGTTTGTGTTCTCTGGGAGGACAATGCTGTCTTGCACAAGATATCCTTGACATCAGCAGTTTGCTGTCAGGGTGGGAATGAATGTATGCTTGTAAGTAATATACTCCTCTGTTTTTCATGGAATCCCTTTTTATAAGGCACCAGCTGTATTTTAACCTCTTGGGATGTTTCTGCAGCAGGAATTAGGCAGTCTGTAAGTGTGTGTGTGTGTGTGTGTGATCAGGGATGGATTTGGGGATTCAGGATGTTGACCTTTCTCCCTTGAGTAGCATCAGCTGAGAATATGTTTCTGGTGATTTCTTTCCCAGCTCTTTAAATGCTCCCTCTTCTTTTCCTCCCTTTTCCCCATGACCCCATCCCAATAATACTCAGTTAGCTGGACATCATGCCTTTCGTTTCTTATAAATTCCAGCCTGGAGTACCCAATGGCACTAAGCCAGGCTGTTTGGGTAGCATTTTACTCCTTTCCTGACTTTTGGCTCATAAAAGCTTCTAGTGTTTTTCTCTTTCCCTTTTGTATGGACAAGAGCTAACAAGCTTATCTCTATAGTATGTGCCAAAAATCATCCTTCCTTTCTTTTCTCCATCACCAGCATTGAAAAAGATGAGTAGAGCCCCCAGACCAGTGGGAATGTACAGAATTGTTATACTACTGAGCTGATTTAATGTACAGAAAACCTTGCATGAAATGTTGTAACTGTATTTAATATATAATGTATTCAAGGAATTTTAATATGGAGCTCTTTAAAAAAAGTCTTTATAGATATTCTGTGGTTACAGGAAGGTTGTTGCTTTTTTTTTTAATATTATACTTTGTCTTGAAGAAGTTTTATTTTTCAAACAGTTTTATGTCTTGATTGATTTAATTGGTAATCCAGTGGGATGGCTAATTCCTCTTTAAAGGCTATTTTCACTGTGGATGAAGTTGCCCTGGAGCAGAAGACCAGGGCGTGACCCAGGTACTGCTTAAGCCTTCAAAAGGCTTCAGTAAGTCCAGTGCCAAATACATATGTGATTGCACTTCCCTCAAAGGGTAGATTTTCCTTTTTTTTAGTACAGATCATCTCCAGCTCTCTGTGCAGGAAAATAACCAGTGGGAATTTAATCCAGGGCGGAATCCAGCCTCCCAGGTACTCAGTACCAGCCTGGTGACTTCAGGAGAATTTCCTTCGGTGTGTCCTGGAGGCTGAAAATCCAGGAATCACCGGTGGAGGCTGGACCTGGTTCAGAGCATCCCAGCCCCATTCCAGTTGCTCCGTGCCATGGAGTCTGTGCCAGGCCTCTCCCTGGGCGCGTTGGCTCGGTCAGTCCCACTGGCTGCGACTCCTTGGGTCCCTCTGTGCCAACGGGCACCATCAGGATGGTGCTGCTTCCCCTAAGCGGAAGGCTTGGTGCATGATTACTGTTTTTACCCAGATACATATGTGGTTTTCTTATGTAAAGGTCTCTATAATGTGTAATGAACAGTGATGACAGTTCTGTAACATAAAGAGATTAAAAAAAAAAAAAAAAACTATTTTTCAAGCACATATAAAAATAATGAATTTTTAAATTGCTATTAAATTCCTGCTGGTATTTTTTCCTAATCTCTTTTGACACCAGAGAGATATGGATGGTTGTACCAAACATCCTTTTGAACCCTCTGTCAGAAAGGCTTTTTCAAGAGAGATGAAGTTTGTTATTTTGTTGGTAGCAGAGCTGCCCCACCGCTCTGTTCTGCTCTGTTCTTGCAGCCCTTTGGTTACGGTTGTGAGTTACCAAACACCAAGCCATTGAGTGCCAGAGATCAGAGCCATGTCTCAGCTAAAGCCTTGTGCTTTCTAGCAGCAGCAAATTTGCGTTTGCCTTTTTATTGTGATTCTGTAGGTCATTTTAAAAAAAACTGCTGACGAGTCCTTGAACCCTGCACTAAGGATACCTGGGACAGGCATCTCCTTTGCTAAGAGGGACCATTTTTTACACATCTGTGTTTCTTAATGGTAGGGACACATCTCTCTCTTTTTTCCCCTCTCTTCTTTAGTTGCTAGTCTCTTCATTTGTTGGGAAAGACAGATTTCACTCTGCTTTTTAATTACAGAGGCTCATAGTTGAAATATTTTAATAAAGTAGAAAAATATCCTTAGACTTAATTATTTTTTCTTTTATGCTTTGGTGAAGGGCCAGGATAAATAGTAGTTATTTATTACGTGTGTATCACCAGCAACATGCTGGGCACTTGGACGTGCTCGAGGGTGTTCTGCAGACAGGGAGATTAAAGACACGAGACCCTCGGGTTCAGTGAGACGTGAGACCCAACCCAAAGTGTTTAGTTGTGTGCAATAGACTGGAGATGGACACTGGGGTAGCTGTTTCACCCAAGAACTTGTTCCAAAACGCAGCCTAGGGGAAAAGCTGCTAGAATTTTCGTGATAACAGAGCTTAAGAATCACTTTATTTCCGTTTTTCTACCTGGCATAGTCAGAATCCTCTAATAAAACTCAGTGTCTTTCCAGAACACTTTTACCATACGTGGGCCGAGAGACAGAGCTTAGGCCGAGGGCAGCGGCCGTGCCCGATGCATCGCGCAGGAAGCGCCGGGGTGGCAGTGCAGGCCTGTCTGTGAGCACTTTAAATTCCTTTCTCAGGAGACAGTCACCACCTTGAGTTGCACCAGTAAATTAAAGGCAGGAGGCAAAGATCCCACATCCCTTGAGCAAGCACCAACTGCGAGTGTTGGGCAACAGCTCTGAAAACGCCTCTGTGCTGCTTCAGGATGTTGTATTGTTGTGGCCAGTTGTGGAATGAGCTCTTCCCTCTGTGGCACATAATCCTATCAGGAGGTACATGAGAAATGTAAAAAGACAGCAGTTACTTAAAGCAACTGAGCGGAAAGAGAGGCAAGAGTGATATTGAGAAGTACTGCACCTTGTATTTTATTTCTATCCAGTAATTTCTTTGCTGGTCCAAATAGGGTTCAGGGTTCTGACGCTGAATCCGTGAGTATTTTTCATTTGCGCCTTTGAGGCTTCGGCACTACTGTGATGTCTTTCGTGTGCTTCCTCGACTCTGCTCCACCAGGGCTGGATGGTACCATTAGATTTTAGAGAAGTCAGAAGTTGGATGCGTGGACTTTGTTGGAGGGCTTGAGGAACTTCATTCTTGTAGCAGAAATGTATCTGGAAGCCACGCGAGAAACGATGGATGGGGTTTGAAACTAGAGTGTCTACTACCAGCGTGTGCAATGTGCAGCAGAAGTAGCAGGAGGAGCAATAGGGTCATTTAGAAGCAGTTTTTGGTCCCTCTTTTGTACGTCAGATCAGTGATGCTGCTTTTAAGTCCTGTTCTACGAGCACTCAAATAAATGTTGCACCTGCGGGTTAGCCTAGAGTCTGTTCCCTGGTGACACTTATTCCAGGCGGTCCAGTGACTTGTTCCAGGCGGTCCATCGTGTTGCTTTGTGATTCTCCTGCAACCTGACACACAGGAGTTCCCCAAATCTGCTCCTAACTTCTGTTGGATGTTTTTTTCCCTTTTGTTTGTATCTGGAGTGGCCACCAGCTCGAATGAAGGAAACTGGAGACCCCAACTGAGCACTCTGAAGTGATGCCTCCTGCCCTCTGCCCCACGGGTGGGGTCTCCTGTGTGCCTCAGTTGCCCCACTGGTGGTACTGGGTGCTGTCCGTGGTGCTGCTGGGAAGGCCACGTGTTCCCATGGACCTGGCTTGTCACCCGTGCCAGCCCCATGTCGCCAGGCCATTCCTGCCTGTCCCCGCTTGCTCTCATGTGGGCTTTTGCCCCCCTCCAGTGACACCCACCTGGCTGTGCATGGCCCAGCAGCAGGAGAGAGCTCTACACTATGGCATTCCCATTTCCTGGTGCATATCCAGGTGGGAGCTTTGTACATCAGGAGAGCTGGTTTTGCAGGAGGGGAAGAGCTGCGCTCCATGGGGGATCCAGCAGCAGCTTCCACGGGGCACCGCTGGGTTCAGGGTCTGCAGGACTGGAGGGAGCCAGGAGGTCGCAGGGCCGGTTGGGCTCCTTGGAGCCCTCCCCTGTGGTGCCGCTCAGCTTTCAGGAAGGACAGGGTGTTGGTGAGGCTGCATGTCCCGGTGTGAACCTGGAGCGATGAAGGCTCCCATGGAGCAGGCTCATGTCCAAGCCGTGCGGAGGCCGCTGGGCTTCAGCTGAGCACAGAGGACGAGGAAGAGGGAAACCGTCTTGCTGCCAGCAGGTGCTATGGGGGTCCTGGCTTGATGGGAGAGCGTGCTGGATTTTTCTGATATTTTTTGTTGTGTTTTTAAATATATATATGATGCCTGAACTGCCAAATCTAGAAACCTCTGAGGTTGTGCTTCGTAGCAAAAGGTAAATCATTGTATCTTGGGGGGAGGGTATTATTTGAGGGGTAGAACTGAGAGAAACAAGGTTTCCTATTTTATTATACGAGAGATATTTTTCCACTCAATTACTGCTTCCTAAATCGTGTCCTTTGTCTGACTGTAAATAGCCAGGTGTGTCGTGAAGGCGCGAAAAGGCTCGTTGCGATCACATAACTACGATCCACTCTGTTCACACAACATTGGGCTGATTTGTTTTATACTTATGAAATTACAGAAATAAAAGCAATTTTACTGGATGGCTCTGGGTATTTTTTTCTTGTTTTTCTTTTGCTTTTCTTGCCCTGCTCTGGCCCGTTTGCCGCACATTTGGGGGACACTGAGAAGCCCGTCAGAGCTGTATGGAGAGCCTGAGGGCATTCTTCAGCCCTAAAAGGAATTGCACTCACCAGATCGGGATTTCTTGTGGGTTTTCATAGCAGCCAAACTAGAAATGGAGCTGAGGCTGCCTTTGGCATTGGTCGATGAGGGCAAAAGGGAAGGAGTGGCACAATTTGACTGCTGAGAGCTCTTAAAGAACCAGCTAATTCACTCTTAGGGCACAGGAGTACAAACAACAGTGCTGGTTTTGACCCTATCCAGGCCAGTCCCCACGTTGTCCCCGCAGCTGAGAGAGGAGCTTGAAGTCCTGCTTGCACCATGACCATGAAAATGCATCCTTCCTTGTAGCCCTTTGGTGGAGGGAGACTTTCCACCTGTGCAGGCCGAGGTGTCAGGAAGGCTGCCCCGAAAACCCGGCACGGGGTCTGCAAGGGAAGCTGGGGGCTCTCTGCTTCCCGCTCCCGGCCACCCGGAGCTCTGGGGGTTGCAGTGTTCGGAGTGGAAAACCCCGCCACAGCTGGAGGTTCTGTTTTGGAATGAGCTTGGATTCACGGGGACATCTGCCCCAAGACGAAAACCTGGAGCTCCCTGGCTAGGTGCTGTGATGGAGAGGTGTTCACCAAGGGTGATAGGACCCCAACAGGGTGTTTTTTAAAAGCAGCCTGTTTCTAACCTACTGGATCACTACCCTGAGGAAAGCAGGTCTGGTCTTACCCTGTTTTACCTTGTTTTACCAAGGAGACCACACTGATTTGCCCTCCCATTGTGGTGGCCGTCTGCGGGCCATCCTCCACTGCCATGCGAAGGGTCACCCCGTCCCGTGACCTCTCCCATAGGACTTTCCAGGCCTCCCGAAGGCTGTGGGTGTTGCATTCCCATGGGTCGGGATGGGAGCGGGGCTCTGGCTCCCTTAGGTATCTTCAGCATCTCCCTTGAATTTGTTTGCTTTGGAGTTGGCTAGATCATGGCCAAGATATTTCTAGTCAGAAGTGTTGCTGTGGCAACCCGGGGCCGCACTGCCGCTTCTGTGGAGCGAATGCCACCAGCAACATCTGTGTGCGCGAGGGCGTCGCGGAGCGCGGGCAGCGCGCGGCCAGCGCTGCCGGGAAGGAGCGAGGAGAGGTCAAGAACAAGTTAAAATTGGAACGAAAACTGAACATGCCGTCTTGTAGGGCCTCGCCTGCTCTCCTCTGCCAAATGTTTTTCTCAGCATTCCCCGTTCACTGCAGTGGTTGGGCCACAGCAGTGGCCGTGGTGGCCAAGGTCACCGCGGTGGCCAGGAGCGGGGCCACGGTGGCCGCGTGGGGGTAGAGGGAGTCGTGAGGCTGCGGCCCCTCGTGTTTCCAGCGCTGCGGATTTTTGGGCTGAGATTCGGAGCGCTGTCACGGCCGCTGCCAAGCGGGAGCCTGCAGTATGTAAGCGGCTGCGCTTCTGCCCTGCTTTTCCAAAGGCAGAGCTGAAGGTTTTGGAAGAGCAGCGCCCTGAGGCTCTCACTGCTCCGGCCTCCTGCGAGGCCGCAGTGGCGCCGCACGGCCCGGGGCTGCTCGGGCTCCTGCCCATCGCGGCCGGCAGCTCTGGGGAGCTGCTCCCTCCTTGCTGGTGCCGTCAGTGTTAGCTCCGCACTGCAGCTCCTGCTTCCAAGAGCTGCCCTTGAAAACAGCAATTTTTGTATTTTTCACTCAGCAACCTCCCCAAAAATGTTGTTTGCTTATCAAGTAAATAGGAGAATTTTTGGTACCCACATAAATTCCCACTGTAGCCAGAGCAGGGCAGCCAGGGGCCATTTCTGCTGTCCTGACAATGGGAGCTAGCACTGGATCCGGCTGGAGCCAAAGGCCAGGACACTCCCCATTGGGCTGGGACCAGCAGGTGCAAAGCCCCATTTTCACCTGTTTTGGTTTTGATTCTTGTTTACCCTTTGCGGGAAACTATTGAGTACCTGCAAGCAAACACGCTCCGCTCCAGCCGCCCGAGCCATGCTGCACTCGGCCACCCGCCACGGGTGTCACCGTCCCCGCTCACCTCATACCTGGCATAAAGCGGTTCAGCGGGTGTTCAGCACTGGGCACCCAGGCCCATGGGCCACATCAGGGCTCGCTGGAGGCTAAATCGGGAGGCGCGTATTATCACCCGATGGAAACTATTTTTGCTAAATCCATGCTCTAACCATTTTATTGACTCCCAGGACCAGAGAGGAGGGTAGATGTGATTTCTTTACAAGTCATTTTGCTGTTAAATTTAGCTGTCCTATTTTCATTATCCCCACGGCCTTGGCAGGGGTGCGTCGCCTTCCCTAAAAGGCCTCGTTTCATACCGTAAGTTATTCGCTTCTCCCCCGACAGATATCTAAGCTTATAAGGTTCGCCTGCTCCGCTCAATAGCGGTATCGGGCATCAATCTGGGCGATTGGCATTCGCACCGCACGCTTGCGCCCGGCTCCACGGCTTCCCATGCTGCCGCGGATGCGGCCGTTGGGACGAGGCCATGGCCTGGGGTCTCCTGGTTTGGAGTGCAGAGCATCGTGGCGCGGCCGGAAGATCGGGATGAGCGGGAGCATCACAGCCTTCCCTCCGGCGCCAGGCCACGTATTGAGTCCCCCTGAAGGTGAGGGCATGGGAAAGTGCCAGGTGGTGATGCTAAAAAAAAAAAATAAAGGTCTGGAAAGTTTTTTCCTGTCCCCTGTTCCATGTTGCCCAATGTGTCCATCCCAGCTTAGGCGGGACAGAGCGGAGGTTCCCGCACTTTGAGCATGTGACTGTGGAGCCACATTCTGGAGCCGGGATCGGAGGGGAAATAGCCTCCGCTTCCACCAGAAATGCCCCTCCCGCAGCTCCCCTTTCCTTCAGAGGGGAATTTCTGCAAGGGCCTTGGAGGAGCCCTTGTTGGGGGCGGTGGTTTTGGGGTGCCACAGGGCTGGGCAAAGGAAACTGGGCGCTCTTCCACTTCCTGCACCCACCACACAGCCAGGAATTGGGGAAAATTCAGGAATTCATCCAGGGTTGAGTCGGAGCCGGTCTTCTCACCCCCCGGGTGCATCTGGCTCCCGCCTCTGCCCCCAGCCCAGCACCCTGGTCCCCTTTCGGGAGCGGGAAGGCGGGTGGCACCGCCGGCCCAGCCCCGGCCCATGTAGGGCGCCGGCTGCACCCAGCCCAGCGCTTATAGGAGGAGGAAGCCCCGGCCCCGCAGACCAGGAAACCCAGCTGCCCAGATGTGCGCCGAGGGACGCCGCTAGCGAGTCCTGTTGTTTTTCTCTCTCTTTTTTCACCCCCTCTCCCTGCAAACGCCGGCGTCAGGCGAGCGCAGCCTTCCCTGCACGCGGAGCAGCGGCGGGAGCCGCCCGCGTCCCGCCACCGCTGCAGCCATGGGGCAGAAATGCATGGACAAGGTGTCGTCCTTCCTCTTCGAGTACGACACCCCGCGCATGGTGCTGGTGCGCAACAAGAAGGTGGGACTCACCTTTCGCCTCATCCAGCTCATCGTTCTCACCTACATCATCGGGTAAGGTTTCCGCAGCCCGGTGGTCTCCCCGCAGCTTCAGGCATTGCCCCTTCTGGCGGTCGGAGAAACTCCTCCATCCCAGACCTGCCCCACCAGCGGCTCCAGCTTAGAGAAGGCAGGGAGCCAAGCCGGGGGCTGGGAGCGGAGCGGGGCAGCGTGTCCTTGTGGCACCCCAACCGCAGGACCAGATGGTGTTTGCTTTTGGGATGCTCCTCTGCAGCCCCCTCAGTCCCTACCGCCCACCAGCTTCCTGCCCCTTGCTCCTGGGACACGGCTGCCTCATGACGGGGAACTAGGCAGAGGCGACTGCTTGGAGCGCAGGTTCCTAAGGCGACGTGACTCGAGCCGTCGAGATAAAATTGGGGCTAGCAGCGAGGAAGGTTTAAAAAAGAAAAACCCGCAGCCAGGGCAGGAGGTCGTGGGGGTGGCGCTGGCCGCAGAACGTCACGCGAGGTCACGGCGATGGCTCCGCTCACGAGCGCTGCCGGGGTGAACGTCCCACCAGGCTCTCCAGCCGACCCTGGCATCCTGCTCGCTGCTCCCCGCTCCTGCTTTCCCATCGGCAGCACGCCGGCATGCTCAGCATTCCTCTCCCTCCGCGTTTGGCCGGCAGATATTGATTTATTTGCAGCCGCGCTTGTTTATTTGCTGGTTTACCGTGTGCGAGCCACGGCCGCGGGCAGCGCCCCCGCCTGCTGCCCGCTCGCGGCGCGCACCGATACCCGGAGAGAGCGGCACCAAGCGCGCCCTGCCCTGCGCCGCGGCCTCGGGCCGTCCTCTCCCACCGCGGTCACACACAGTTGTGAGGGGGGCACAGGGCGCCACGATGTGAAATAGAGATTCTGTGCCTGAATCCCCCCTCCTGGGCGCTGGTGGAGGAAGTGCCTCGGAGATGTCATGGAGAGGCGGTGGGTGGTGGCCAATGTCGCCCCACCAGGGTTTCTGTTCCCTTCCTCCCTGGGGCCTGAGGAAGGGCTGACAAAAACCAGATCGCTCCTTTTTTAGCACCCAGCACCGCTCCCCGCCGTCGTCACCGGCCCGTGTTTACAGTCTCCCCATGTTGCAGTCAACTCCCTGCTGAGGGTTAATTGGTGCTGGGCCCTAACGACGGTGCACGTGGGCAAGACACCCCACAGCCGCCGGTGGGGTCCCCCCCAACGCGGATGGTGCCGACGGGGCCTGCTGCGGCCGTGGGCTCCGCAGTACCCCTGTCCCCTCCGCTGGCCCTAGGTGGGTTTTCCTCTACGAGAAGGGCTACCAGTCACAGGACTCCATCATCAGCTCGGTGTCGGTGAAGCTCAAGGGGCTGACGCTGACCAACGAGAGCCGCCTGGGCCCACACATCTGGGACGTGGTCGACTATGTCTTCCCACCTCAGGTAAGGGGGCGGCGCGGGCAGTGGCCAGGCTCTTCCCCACTGCTGTGTCCCAGCACGGGGTCCCTGTGGCTATAAGTGAGTTGAGTCCAGGGCCACTTCTCAGCGTCACAGAGCACCATGGGTGTCTTCAGAGGAGCCCGTCCTTGTCCTTGGGAGCGGGTGACGCATCTCCTGCTGTTTGGTGTCAGCTCCCCAGGACCACCTGCCAGCGGGTTTCAGAGCTGCACCCGGAGGAGAGGACAGCCCAGAGCCCGGTCTCAGCTGGGCCCCTTTGTCTCTGCAGGGTGACAACTCTTTTGTGGTGATGACCAACTTCATTATCACCCCCGGACAGAAGCAAGGGACGTGCCCTGAGGTAGCTGCTGTTGCTTCCATCCTCGGTCTCAGCTTCCTGTGCTTGGGTCAGGCAGCGGCGTGGAGAAAGGCACTAGCTTCGCTGCTTTTCCTCACGACAAGTTTAGGGAGGGTCTGAGCCAGGCACCAGGCTGCTGGTTTGGGCTTGAAAGGGCAACATGTCGGCTCCTGTTCTGCTGAAAATGGCCACAATCCACTTCCATTTTCCTCCCTTCTGGAGAGAATGGAGCAGGGCAGGCTCAAGGCTGTGGCCAGCCTGGAAAAAGGCACCCTCCCAGGGCATTAAAAACAAAAATCCCACCTTTCCCTTAGTCAATGCGGCCTGCTTAGCCCAGGTTGCTGTGTACAGACCAGGCTCTGGCCGCAGCATCCCTCTGGGTGCCCATGGTGAGCGTCTAGCCATGCCACGGGGCAGGAGGGAGAGCCCCGGGGAACCGGGCCGATGCGGAGTCGGGTCTGCTTGTTGTCCCCACAGCTGCCGGAGGCCGGGCTCTGCGAGCGGGACCGCGACTGCAGCCGGGGCAAGTACAGCCGCCAGGGACAAGGTAGGGGGCCACATTCAGCAGGGTCCCCCTTGGATGGGAGCTGATGGGGAGCAGCATCACAGGTGTGGGTCCTACCTGCCTGGGCTTGCTTTTTTCTTCCTAAAGACACCTGAGCTGAAAAAACGCCTTCCCAATAAAAATTTAATCCAGATTAAATTCTCATTTCCACAAAGCTGGTATCTTTCTAATGGTGAGGCATTTCCTGAGATGTATTTTAGCAAGAAACATGCCCAGTTGTTCCCCTGTACAATGATGGTGCAAGAGAAGTTCCTGCTCCAAAACAAGAGGGCAGAATTAAATACACTTTTTACGAAAGAGTGCCAAAACACCAGGTACTTTGTGCCTCAATGTCTGTGATGGAGTTGTTAGTACTCCAACCATAAATCCCATATATATAGATCCCATAAATTCCACATTTGACCACTAAAACGTATTACACTGGGATTTTCCAGTATCCAGGGTGTGAGTGGTTGCCTGTCTTCTCTGCAGGGCTCATGACTGGCAAGTGTGTGAGTTTCAACAGCTCTGTGAAGACCTGCGAGATCTTTGGCTGGTGCCCCGTTGAAGTAGACTATCACGTTCCTAAGTAAGAAATTATGTGGCTGCCTCCTATTTTCCAGCCCAGAGATGGCACTAGCAGCACGTAGCATAGGGTGGAGCAAAGTCAGGCCTTCTACCCTTGCTCACTGTGGGGTTTCTTAACCCCACCAAAATTCCTCCCTGTCCTCCGTCAGGCACTTTTCTGGGTCCTTTTCGGTGTCTCTCAGGGAATCTTCTATTTAGAAAGGGCAGAAACAAGGGTTTGCTGGGTTATACCTGCCCTGGTTTTTGAATGCATCTCCACCAAATGGGCACTTTCCTGGAGGCTGGAGACCTGGGAGATGGACATGTGTCAACACTTGTGTTTTCTAGCCCTGCCTTGCTGATGGAAGCAGAAAATTTCACCTTGTTCATCAAGAACAGCATCACCTTCCCCAGGTTCAAGGTGTCCAGGTAAGGGGAGATTTGGGAGGCACGGCTTCTTCTCCAGCTGTAGCTCTAGGGGGGAAATGCCTCAGGTAATTGGACCCTTCATGTGAGAGATGCAGTCCCACATCAGCAAACCCAAGATCTCCCTCAGTGCCCTCTCTCCCAAACCCATCCTGCCTTAGCTGGCAGCCACAGCTACAAGAAACAGAGTTTCTGGGAATACGTGCCCTTGAATTGCCTCGTATGATACACACAATAACAGTTTTTCTCCCATTTTTCTGCTTCTTTATCCCGTAAAGAAAATAGTAAAATACCTAATGCGACAGTGGGAAGACAGCAGTCTCAGTTTGCAAGGATCAGCAAGAGAGTTGGGCTGCAAATTCCTGCTCTCCGTGGCCTCTTTGGTGGCCTGGCTGATCACCCACCCACCAAGATCAGGGGAACTTCCTGCCTTTGATCACTGCTGTTAATTAACTGCTGAGCACAAACGATGGGATGGGGCTGACCGAGGCCACGGAGGCTTCACAGGACTATTTTTAGGTGAAAGTGCAAAAGAGGGCAGCAGGCAAGAAACTATCCTTTCCTTTTCATCCTTTCTGGATAAGATAACAAAAAATGCTAGAAGTTGAAGCTCTAAGATGCATTATCCTTATCTGTTCCAAACGAAAGCCATTTGTATATGAAGCAACACGTGGCAGATCCCACGGAGGAGCTGACGGGCAAACAAGCTGGGAAGGATGACAGGCCACAGGAGGGCTTGGAAACCTGGGTGAGGAGAAAGGAATCTGTGAAAAGTCAGGGTGCACAGACATGGGCAGCAGCCAAAATTGCAGGCTGAAACCAGAAGTAGAGAGCAGGGAAAGCTCAGTACCAGTCTCCCCTGCAGAAGGACAGGAGGCTCAGGAAGGTTTCAAGCTGCTGGTGGGACAGGAGAAAGCAGAGAAGAGCAGGGTGTCCCACCCAGAGGAGACAGACTCACGTGGATGGAGACCCTGCTGTCCACCCGAGGGATGTCCCATGGGAGGACAAGGACAGAGCAACCTCATCCAGCTGTGAAGTTACCCTGCTTTGAGCTGCAGCTATATTGGAGACCTCCAGAGGCCCTCTCTGACCCAAAATACCTAACCGGTCTGTGATTCAGACTCAGGCTGTCACACTATTTTCCTTCACAGGCGCAACTTAGTTGAGAGCGTCACCAAGCAGTACTTGAAGAAGTGCACATACCACAAAGTCACGGACTCCTTGTGTCCCGTGTTTGACCTGGGATACATAGTGAAGGAATCGGGGCAAAACTTCACCCTCCTGGCTGTTAAGGTACTTACACTTCAGTGGATGTTTCTTGCTGACATGGGAAGGGGGCCAGCAGGGCCAGTGCAGGAATCGCCCCTGGGCTGCTGAGGCAAGAGGAATCTGTTTTTTTCGGGGATTTGTGTGGCAATGTCTGAATGAGCTCTTAAAGATAAGGGATTTCCTCAGACATGACCTAATATTTAAGCCTTTCTGGGAAACTCCCCTGTAAGACTGACAGAGTTGGCCTACTGACAGGAAATCCAGGATTCAGTTTGTTTTAATTTGTGTAACTAATGAGTAGAGTTGCCTGGCCAAATCCTCTTTGTTTGAGTTCTGAAACCTCAGCCAAAGAGTCAAGTATCGGTCACAGCACAGCGCGAGTTCCACAGCGTCCCTCCAGGCTCAACACCAGGACTCTGCCCGACAGTTCTCATGCAGTTTTCATATATGCAAGAGTAGCAGCATCTCACAGCCTTAAGGCCACTCTTCAAGCATTAANTCGACACTTCTCATGCAGTTCTCATATATGCAAGCCTTAAGGCCACTCTTCAAGCATTAAACTAAATGAGAGACTTGCATGTATTAAAGATGCACGAGTAAAGCCTCCACGGTGTAGTTAGTACCTGGAGCAGGTATGCCTGGACGCAGGAAGCGGAGCCAGGAGCAAGGGGTGGGATTCAGTGCTCCATGCGGGAGCAAGCCTGGCTGCGCGGAGACGGAGCCGGGATGTGATGTGGCCTCTCTTCCCTGCAGGGAGGCGTCGTGGGCATCACCATAGACTGGAACTGCGACCTCGACTGGCCCATCCGCCACTGCAAACCCATCTACCAGTTCCACGGCCTCTACAACGATGACAGCAATGTCTCCCCTGGCTTCAACTTCAGGTCAGGGATGGTCTTTGCAGCCAGGAGATGACGTCTTGGTGGGATGCCACCGCGTTTGTCATGGGAAATGGGGCTCTAAGTTCCGGTGGAGGCGTGGGAGGGTGACATGCCTGCAGCCAAGGGTCCTTGGAGGGCACGGAACGGGACGGGACTGCGGGTGCTGAGGTCCTGTCCTGCTCCATGGAGCCATTGAACACCTCAGCAAGCTCGTAACGCTGCTTGTCTACTTGGGCAGATATGCCAAGTACTACAAGGAGGATGGGATGGACAAGAGGACGCTGTACAAGGTCTTCGGGATCCGCTTCGACATCCTGGTGAATGGCAAGGTGAGGGTAGGGGCACTCGTGCCAGCGAGGACCTTGTGTGGGTGCCTGCACCCTTAGGACTCTTGATGGCTCTTGTGGGACAGGGGGTCCCACACTGACCTACAGTTTGGTCTCCAGTTTGTCCCAGGATGGGGAGGAGCTCTCAAGGTTTGCCCAAAACTCAACATATCTAAATTTTCCTGTTTGACCAATGAGCTCCAGTCTGTCTCAGTGCAGTGGTGAATTCCGTGGTGTGAGTAGCTCTTTAGCTGAGCTCCCATCTGCACCTATTGCCACATTTCATTTTCGTTGGCTAATTCTAACTCATCACCTCATTCCTCTGATTTTTTTCAGGCAGGAAAATTCGATATTATCCCAACCATGACCACAATAGGCTCTGGAATTGGTATTTTTGGAGTGGTAAGTTCAGATAGTTCCAGACCCTAAAAGGAAACTTATTAAGAATTATTAATAAATGACCTCCATGTGATGAGTCCCTGAGTCCAGCAAAATACCAGTTCTTGCTCAGACAGCAAGGGGTACGAAAAGGAACAAGGGAACCGCTCTCTTGCCTTGCGTTGCTCAAGGAAATAGGTGTCCATTGACGGCAGGCCCATGTGAACACTGCTTAGCATGAGCTGCCACCTTGCTTGAGCTTGAAGACTTTCACGGGAGAGCCCTGTCTTGGTACATCCCCCATGGTTTCAGTATTGGGGAGCTTGGGATGAGTTTTGGAGGTGAGGGGCAGTGTTTTGTGTCAGATGGAAAGCTGAGATACCATTTGGTTATGGCCATTGAAGGCCAAAAACCAAAGTGTGCTGGGCTCTGGATAGACTTAAAGTTGACCTAAACCTCCTGGTGTTGAATCCCTCACGCTTCCCTGTCTTCCCGCTCTTGGCACTTGATTGTACCCTTGGCTATACACGCTCAAGCAGTGGCCAAGCCCTAGTTTGGGGGGCAAACTGGAACCTTTGGAACGAGGCTGGAAGGTATAAGATGGCCTAGGTGACCAGGAGACCAGCCCCAACCTACACTTTGGTTTGTGCCCTGCTTCAATTTAAGGCCTCTGTCCTCTGCGACCTGCTGCTGCTGCATTTCCTCCAAGGACGGGACTACTACAAGCAGAAGAAATTCAAATACGCGGAGCCGGTGAGTAACAGTTCCAGCCTCCTGTGCATGTGGATGTGCAGGGACCAGGATGTCACAACAGGCACAATGTTTACCCTGAGGGGACCAGGCACCTTCTCCGAGCTAGTTTTCCCCTGGGATCGTCAGGAGCTTGAGCCCAAGCTTGAACCTCATCTCCAAACTTATATAGACCTTCCGCATGAGGTGGTATTAATTGTAACAGCTCCTACATTTTCATGCAAAAATGTGCTTAGACCTTGGGGGTTAGAAGTGGCTCCTCTGTAGCCATTTTCACTGGTGTTAGTAAAAAAGAAAAAAAAAGGAAAGAAAGAGGAAAAATGGATATTTTCTCTCGTTCGATCCCAGTCAAAGTCACCTAAGACGGAGAAGCAGCTGGACAACCAGCAGTGAGAGGTGAGCGGAGTTGCCCTCGGCCCTGTCACCGGCTGCGGGATGTTATAGCCCCTGGCTGACCCTCCTCCTCCTCCTTCTCTCCCAAACCGCCACCCTCTTCCCCTTCAGCAGCGCCGGAGCCCCAGTGCAGAGAGCGTTGCGGGCGCCTGGAGCAGCTCTGGACTGAGGAAAAGTGGGAAACTACGTGGCCAGAGCACCCACTGAGTCCAGCTGCCGGCCAGAGCCCCTTGGAGCCACCGCATGTGGCCGCTCACAATGTGGACATGTCCCCTCCTGCGTGCGGGCTGCACTGGCTGCCACAGCACCTCCTCCTCACAGGCGGCCTGGAAAAAAGACTATTTTGTAAGACTGTATTTTACTAAAAAAAATAAATAAACGTCTAATTTTTCTACTACGTGTCCCCTTGGCGCAGTGCTTGCTGTGGGTGCCAGGGCCCGGGCGCTCCAGCACGGAGCAGTCCCACGTGCCAAGTGTCCAGCTGCCCCATGCGTTGCCTCTCCCACCACTCTCCTCCCGGCCCCTGCTCCTTCCTCCCCACCCTCCGGGAGAAATTTTGCCGCTGCCACTTGGGAACTGGCTTATACCCACCCAGGGGCGGCTGGAGAAGAGGCTGCAGGGGTTGCGGTGCTGTCCCCAAAATGCAGGTGATGCTGGTGGGGTGCGGGAGGGGAGACACATGCACCGTGCACCAGCGCGGGTGAAATTCAGATGGGCGCCCGGGAAGCTCCCTGGGGCTCAGCCTGCTGGTTTGGTCCCATCTCTGCGGTGCCACAAGAGGCCGGCGGTGCCGAGGAGCAGCGGGAAGGCTCCCTGCAGCCAGCAGAGGGGCCTGCAGACCGCGGCTCCTGTCCCTGTGCGCCTGGTTCGAAGCCGCTGCCTGGAGTAGAGGCGGCAGGGCCAGGGGCACGGGGAGCCCTGGGCCCCCGCTCACACCACTCCGGGAGCAGCTC
>VWPW01001894.1:0-24415 GCA_013389825.1 Crypturellus undulatus
GGCACCAGCCGCCTTCCCCTTCCAGGGCGCTCAGAGTGGCCCTGCAAGTAGAACCTGAGGGCACGGAGTCCCGCAGAGCTGCATCACGACCGCCTGGGTGGTAGTGTTGTAAGAAACAGCATTTCCACACGGATTTAACAGGGCTCTAGCGCTTATCCAAGCAAGGAGTCAACATCCGAGGTGGCCCCTGTTGTTGAGGCCTCATATAATCCCCTTGTAGCTGCGAAAAAAGACCCTGCAGGCTGCCTCTGCTTTCATTGGGATGCTGCCTACAGCCTGGGTATGTCTCACAGATCAGGGTAGCTTCCTTGGATTGGAGACAGGAAGGCAAAAAGTGTTCCTTCAGCAAGGCCCTCAGGAGTGGGAAATATCATCTTTGTGCGGCTCTTTTTGCCTCCTGCCACACTGCATCATAGTTACTTCATTTTTCAGGCCATTGAGATTGTCTTTTATCTGGGGAAATGTTTTCCCCACCCTAGATGAAGCTAACGTTAGTTTCCCACTAAAGCCTCCCACAAAGTTCAACGAGTGAATTAACCATCTAATCAATAGGACACAGTTTTTGTGCAAACTCTACCTACATTTCCTAACAGCTTTTCTAGACGTGCTCATCTCTGCACCCAGAGAGAACAGGGGTCCTTGTGTTTGTGAACTCTTGCATATGATGCTGTGTATTGACAAGCAAGTGAACTCTTTGTTTCTCTCTCTTTTTCCCCTCTCCCCAGCAGAGAAAACAGATGGGGTCTATGCATCCATTTTTGTAAATGAACAAACAGGAATCACATTATCCCAGGACTACAGAGTACTGTATGACTACAGAGCCCAGGTAACTGAAAGCTTAAGAACGAATATTTCATATAGTGCCAGGTTTAAAATAGACATCATCAATCTAAACCTCTTGCAAGTGGTAGTTCTGTGAGGTGCTATTCTTACTTTACAGGCAGAGATACAGAGAATTACTGATCAAGGTCACATATGGAGGCCAGGAATCCCAACTGCAAGTTCTTGGCACGAATCACTAGATGAGGCTGCCTGAAGATGAAACAATAACATTTTTTGCAAGTGATTACACATTAGTATCATACACCCTTGACTAAATCAGTGCTGGGCTATTGCAAGCTCCTTCTAATGGGACTCAAACACATGGAAAATTTTATTTTTTAGGTGACGATAGCTAAGTATATGTTATAAAGGCACAAGTAAAGGCACAAGTGTATGGAACGTCCCACTGAAATCATTACACAAGTTACTTAAGATCCTGCTTCTCTGTGGGCATGTGCTCATATGAGGCCCGTACCAAGGCCATATCAAGGCCAATGTATCCATTAGTGTGCCAAGAGAACAGGCAGTGAAGAGCACCTGCACTAGAGGCAGCAGAATCCAGAGCAGTTTGGACTAGGAGAGCGGAGTTGGAAACTCAGCAAGGCAGCAGGACTGTGGTTCTGCTAAAACCACCACAAGCTCCTTGCTGCTCGAGCGGTCAAGATCTGGTCTCACTCCACCTCTGAAGGGCAGCGCTTTCCAACACTATCTTGGGAGCATTAACAGCCATATGAAGAGCACGGCAGCATCAACCCTGTTGCCTTCCAGCTTTCCCTCTAAGTGTATTCCGGCCTTATTATTTTTTTTTTTTTTTGGTGAAACATTCTCTTAGAAGATGTTCTCTACAGATCCTTCATGTGAAATTAATATTATATCAGAAGAATATGCAATAGATTCCTACCTAAAGAGGCTTTTCCAGTTGATCTCACTATGGGGAAGTTCTTCCTCAGATTAACACCCTGGCTCTAGCTGAGGTCTCCTCCAGACTGCACTGGACTGTGCCCACATTATAAGATGTCTCTAAATAAATCATACTGTTTCCCTGGGTAGACTGTACAAACTGCCTCCTCCCCACGGAGATCCGCTGTGCCCTGTCAAGTGGTCCTCATGAGAGCCAGGCTTGGGAAAAGGTTGATGATTTAGATTTTCTCCCTCGACTGGCCATAAACGTCAATATTGATAAAACGCTGATGCGTGACAAAAACAGGTAGTGAGACAAGTTATAAGCACAGAGTATGTGCTTAAAGGAGAGCAATATTCTGACACCTTTTAAGTGTATTTTGTTTTATAACCTTCTTTTACTATTACTTAAAAGACCATTTAAGCACAGCTGAGAGCACCTCAGTGTTTGTGGCAGTTCCCTGGATCTCTTTTTTCCTGGATTCCTGGATCCCTTTTTCAAGGGAAACAGATGCCTAATCCAGAGATTACTTCTGAATATGACACACTAAGATTTTTCACAGCTGAGAAAGAAGCCTATTAATACTTCTAGTCCCTTTCAGTTACCATATATTGAAGTTACCTTTTTTCTCCCCAAGTCCATTCTTACTTGGTAAGCAACATCAGCTAAATCTAAATTTAAGGCATCAAACCTATTTTTAGAAGTCTATGTTACCCCTTTTTCTGTTTTATTACACTGTGGGTGGAAAAATGGTTTCCTAATGACGGGAAGTAAAACTTTGTACCTTTTTATTTAGCGACAGCTACAGGCTAAGGAAAGGTGAGGTAAGCTGGTTCAGGACAGTCGTATTTAATCCTTTCTGGTCATCCCTTAAACCATGCAGGGTCAGTTCTAGGGGAGCGTGGAGGCAGGGAAAGTTTCTGAGCAGTTTAGGGAAACAAGCCAGCTCAGCAGGTGCATAATCCCCAACTGCCTGGTACTGCAGGCCCTTTGCCACCAGAAGGGCCTTGCCAGACTGTTGATGGAAGGCAGGGTGAAATGCTTGATACACGCTCAGAGCATCCCGTGGCTCTCAAGCTAACCAGATTTCCATTCCCTCTCTCCTTTAGAACGTGGATGAACTGGACATCAGGGAAGGAGACATTGTAGTTGTTGTTGAAGAAAGAGAGGATGGCTGGTGGACAGCAGAAAGGAACGGGCAGCGAGGCTACGTGCCAGGATCCTATCTGGAGAAGCTCTGACGAAAAGAAGCTGCAGTCCTCAGACTTTAAAAATATTCTACTACTGAAAAAAATAGCACACAACATCTGCTTCAGTTGACCATGGGCACTCCATAATACTGTCCTTTACAATTATTATTCAGGAAACAACCAACTGACCATGCTTTTCCTCTTCTTTCCTCTTCTCATGCCTGCCTTTTGGCCTATGTTGCCTGAGAAAACTTGCTACACATCAGAGAGGCCAGAACTTGTGTCTCTTACTGAGTTCCTATCCACCATCAGCACCAAGAGCCACCCTCAGCACCAGGTGCCAACACTGGTGGTTTCAGAGCTTGAGAAATCCAGGAAAACAATCCTGTCCAAACTTCACTGCACTCCACAAAAAAGCTCCAAGAACAAGATATATCTCCAGGATGGGGGAATCACCTCGTCAGCCTGGGACCCACTCGTGGTCCCAGCCATGAGTCCAGCAGCCACAGTTTTTGTTACTGATCTCATATTCCCCAGGCAGACACCTCTGATGGCTGCACATACCTCTGTACAAAGCAAGGCAGAAGCTCAAGTTCCCACACACTGGCTGGAGAAAAACAAAGCCAAGGCCACCACAGTGATCTTCTAGCACAATGAAACCTATGGCTTCTATCACTTTGCACTGCATTCCTGTGCAGCAAAATAAGGATAGATAATCAGCTCGAGGCTGTTTTTTGCTAATCAGCTCGAGGCTGTTTTTTGCTAGCGGATAGTTTATCAGACACCTCACTGCCTATTTTCGTATTTAAACAAAAGCAACTAAGCAGAGCCATCCAGCAGCGCTGCACTGTCTGGATCACTCTCCTCAGAGCTGCCAATTTCCTTCCCATGCAAGGTCATCAGTTAAACCTCCTTCCAGCTCACCTGTCCACCTGACTGATCCTTTCCATTTCCTCTTCTTCCCACAGGCTTTCCTGCCTTTTTAAATGCTGCCTACAGCTGCTGCATCTCCAAGATTGCAGGCACAGGATTGTCCTTGCTCCTTTCTAGTTACTTGTCCTGTGTTTGCTCCTCAACAATCTCTCTTCAGGGAACCTGCACACGGCGACTTCTCTGTATTTCACAGCCTTGCAGCTCTATCAGGCTTTTTACCTTGATATGTAGGATAGTTTCCAGCTGCCACTGCACTTAGCAGGGAAACATTAGATCCTTTCAGCCACTCCTCTCTTTTCACTGTTTAGATACAGGTAGTTTAAAAATAAATAAATAAATACGTCAGTGAGATGAAGAGATCTATTTCTGGGGACCGAATGACCTTGTTTACCAAAATTTCAAATTTTAGAACTAAACCAAGTCAAGAAAAATGCATGAAAATTGTTACTCAGAAGGTCCAGAGCACAGAGGAGCTGTTAGCTAAGTCACAGTGAAGAAGCCAAAGAAAACCAGAGAAAAGGCAAAGCCTTTGGTCAAAGTCCCTGGTCAGTGGGATCGTTCCTTAAATGAATTAGCGAGAGGCTCAGAGACATCTGCTGTACCTTACTCTAATTCCTTGCTTCAAGAGTGGCATAGAAGTTACTGTAGGTCCCCTCTCTTCAGTTTTCCTGCACATCTGCAGCAGTTCCAAAGTACTCTTTGTACCTCCCATTAGCAAAGGCTCACAAGACCTGCGGAAGCTTCAATGCCATTTAAGGCATTATGTTATATTAACAACGACATTCATGCAAGTTCCATGTCCAACAGTGAAATATAATCCACAAATACAGTCCACAACAGCCTTCAGTTAGGCTGCACTGTAAAGGGCAATTGCCAGAGACAACAACCTCACAGCTAGCTCATCACATAATGCATGAGAGGAAATGTAAAGTGTGACAGATTTAATATATTGGCTTCTTTAATACCAAGTCTTTCTTAAAAAGAATTGTAATAAACATACATATGTACAGGTAAATATTTTGCTGATGATCCTGATTAAAGGGAAAATAAAACACTTCTGAGACGGATCTCCTTTAACTAGGATACAGGGATTCTCTAAGACTTCTCTGGGGCACAGACAGCCCCAGAGCAGCACTCAGGTCCAGTTACCTTGCAACCTTTTTACCCCTGCATGTACCACAAGGTCTGTATTAAATGACAGGCAGCTACTCGAACGGTAACTGCTGTTTCTACCCCATCAAAGCATTTCATATTTTTGCTGTTAAACTCAGGAAACCAGTTTCTTTCCTACATATCTTTTCTTCTATCAAGCAAATACTGTTCAACTGGAAGATGCTATAGATACACCAGGGTCCCACATGCTAAGTCCAGACTCAGGAAATGAAAAAGCAGCAGCAGTGCTTAATCATGATGAGATTTTCCTGCTTTACCCTGAAGAATTTGGCTGATATGTAGTTACCAAACTAGATCTATGCTGTTTGCCCTATCAGCATGGCAACACTTGTCAAAAATAGAATAGAGATAACAAGAAATACCCACACTTTCCAAGTACACCCACACTTCAGGTGTCACCTATCCAGGCAGTAGGAAAAGCAGGGAAGTTGGATGTCAGTTATTGCCTTAGGTTCTCTCCAGCTGGGTAGCAGTTCAGCAACAAAATTGATGCATTCAATAAATCAATTAATTTTCAGGTAACATGGAAACTGAAACATATCTTTTCCAGAGGAAGACATTCTTAAACGAGACTTCAGTGTTCCTGGTTGAATGTATTTCATAAATACTTCTAAAAAGCTTCTATTTCATTTTGATCCCCTTTTTCTTTTTTTTTGGCAAGGAGGTGCCAAACAACACATAGGGCCAAAACAACAGCTGCAGACAAAGCTGTGTGTGTCAGTGTAACTCTTAGTTCACAGCATACTCTAAATAAGCAGAATACCTCTCTACTTACGCTGCCCGGGGGTCACGCACAAGAAGCTGTTCCCAGGGCGTGAGCCACATGCTTTTACCAGTTGCTCTGCAAGGGGGCAACCCAATTACCTGTTTACAGCCTTTGGCTACTATGTATATACACATAAGCTAATTAAAGAGAAGTTTCAACAAAGTTACTGAGCTGTTTTTGACTCTGCATTGCAGAGTAGACTTCAGTTGGCACAAAACACAACATTTCATGTGGCTTTCAGACTCGCAACTTCATTTCAGAAGGTTTGAAAAGGCCATGAGAAACCTATAGGCACCTTCTACCCATTAAACATGGGCATGAAAGACTGGGAGACATTTCCATAACAACCCCCAAAAGAATATAAACGTTCATATCTGCTGCTGTCTAGAGGAAATCTGGATTTGAACAACATTGTCACAATACTGCTATGAAAAAGCACAGCAGTAATTATTCCATCATTCCTTTAACAGGTGCAGGAAAATTGGAAGTAAGTGATCCAGCCCAGCAGTGCTCTTGCACAGTGCTCAAATACGCACACAGCTCTCCTTTACTGCGTTAACTAAGAACAAGAACCAGAAAATCTGTTTTATGATAGCATTTAAATGACAACAATTGTATCCAATCAGACAGGAAACGTCTCCAATGAGTGTGAGGTCCAGCTCTGCACAAAACAGACTTCAGCTCCTGCACGTGGTATTAAGACCCCGCAAGCCAGATAAAAAAATTGGTCAAAGCAGCATTGGACTAGAGAAGAGAGAGGATCTGAAACACAGTGCTAGAATAGCCAACACAGGCAGCTCATAACCACACAGAAAGGAGCTCCTGACAAGCTCAAGGATCCACCATTTCAGAGGAAGCAATTCTAGCATTTTTCACAGCTAGTTACTCAAAAAAGACACAAATCAGCTCCTACACTGGGCCAGCCAAGCAGTCAGCAACAGAAGTACTTCAGCTGCTTGAGGCTGACAAAGGCTTGTCCCCTCCTTGGAGGCCCTAGCTTGAACTCTGTGTGAGGAACAAACCTGGGATGCTCCAGCCAGCAGACAGAAGATGCAAATGAGCCATGAAGAGCAGCGTCTTACCTTGGACTGCTCCTTCACTTGCTAGACTATTACACTTCTGTACTTCTCCAGGAAATGTATTCCAGCTCTGAGCTCCTTTGCCAGAGCTGGTTTTCCAGGTGAAGACTCCCCATCACAGTTCAGTCCTCACTGAAGACTGAAGGCAGCTTAATTGGAAGCACATGGAGGCCAAGAGGAGATTCCTTATGAGCCAGGCATCAGATACTGCCTAAGAGCAGCCTCCTTCAGTAGGGGATGAGACATGTCCAACCTAAGCACAGGTGGATAATCAGCACACACTTCTCTGGTACTGTGTAACCTCTTGACTGTATTAGCTTTGCCTCTCACATAGAAAAGATGACTTCCCTGCTAGTGCCAACAGTGCTGCCCTAGCAAACAGGCTTAGAAAACACAGGCTGCTCCTCATCAGTAGCATTCAAATGGAATCTGCTGCACTGATAGGCCGCTGTAAATCCTCACTTTGGATAGGTTTGAAAATCAGCCTCTCGAGAGGCTCTTCTCTGCCCTCGTTGTTCTCCAGCTTGCACAGCTGGAGCAACGAAAGCAACGGCCACACAGCTGCGAGCACTTCACCTGCCCTCACCTAACCACGCTCCTTGCTAGTGGACAAGGAGAACAGGAAGGCCCCTTAGCTTTTGAGCCATGCCTGCTTGTTCCCATGGAGCTATCCACAGGATCGGATAGCCAAATCCCCTTGGAGGTAAAGCAGAACTGTCTGTTAACAAAACAAAAGTAGAGACAGCTCAGGATCAGCCACTACCATCCACCATTCTGCTGAATTAATAGCAGCAGCAGTGGGTGCTGTCACCTACACATCAGAGGTGTTTTTACAGTACAGCTGTAGTGGTCTGGGCGTGCTCAGCGTAGCTGAGGCTGAAGGGGAGAGAACTGCTGTGATTTTTGCTTCGCATCCCTTCAGCTATTGGGAAAGATCCTGCAGAACAGTACTTGGAATGTGCTCGGAGGAAGGAAATACCGGCCGCACTGGGCTTTCGGGAAAGCAAACACCTGCTAGGGAGTCTAAGGGGGATTGCTGTGTGCTTTTTTGTGAAACACTTGTGTGTGGTAGCAAGTTACTGGCAGAGGAATAGGAATTGTCCTGTGACTGGGTTATTAGCGAAATGACTATGTCCCAACCACTGAGAGAAAGCTGAATAATGGAAAGGGAAAAGAGCTTTTAGTCAGTGCTCAGTTATCTGCTTGTTTACGATTCTCCAATTTCAGTGGCTAGCTCACATTTTAGATGAGAGAAGCTCAGGGCCACAATTAGCTCCAGATTGGTGCACTTTTGGATCATGCACAGTGAGAATTTGATCTGTTTCTGTAATGGCAGATGGTATTTCTATCAAATTAGCTAGCGTACCCGGGCCGGTGCCTATCCCAGCTTTCTACCAGCTGTTGAAGGACAGATGATACCTGATCTGGCTCAAAGCCTTGTGGTGCAAAGTTAGGAGTGCATTTGCAGCCTAACGCTGCTGTGTGTCATATGGCTGCAGAATTTCCATCTGGCAGAAGGGCCCTAAACCCAGATTTACTGTCACTGTACTCTGACCGAAGCCATGGACTAAATCTTGCTTCCAGATATAAAGATCTTAATAGCCGAGACCTCCCTATTCTCCAGCAAAATCAGGAAAAATTCAGACTTACCGTGTTTGAAATTCCTAAGAGGAAAGGAAAAAAAACTCAAAGCAAATAGAATTGGACTTAAAATATAATATCAGAATAATAGAAGAATATAATAAGAAAGTTGAGGAACAGTGGGCAAGAAGGCAGCAGATATCCTACAAGGTTCTTTAAAATCAAAAAGCATCTTATCAGATCAGAAAAAGGCAGGGCTGGATGCTGCTCCCATCATGACTCAACCTCCAGACCAAGCGCAGGCATACGGGAAAGCAACCAACACTTCCAACTGTACCAGTGGTGTTTTAGCTTAAATCAAATTTTCTTTGATTTAGCAGCAGTCCCTGCTCCAGGGAATATCAGCAAATAGTGCAGTTAAAGAAATTCTAGCCTAAACCTGACTGGAATTTCCTGAGAGTGGGATTAGGTTTGGATTGTTTAAAGACCTCAGGCTAAGCCCCTTATTAAAAAGCGACTCTCGCTATGATTTTGGAGCAGTCATTATGCATCACTTTCCCCATCTGTCAAAAGGCGCTTGTAAAGCACTTTGACATTACCTGCTGAAAATCCTGCAGGCACGCTAACTATTTCTGTGGTTACTCAATCCCTGACTCAGGCTAAACAAGCTGGGTTTGGGTGATGGTCAGATCAATATTTGCAATGGAAAATCTTGCAATAAAGGACAAATCATATTGTGTACATAGTGCCCTTGCTTGCTGTGCACTAAGATGGGGTGGCTCTTGGGAAGGGGGTGCAGACATAGATAATATTCACACTCGAGGTACAGGGGGAGTTCTGTACATTCCCTTCCGCTCCAAAAGGACACAAATGCTCAACAGCTGCATCTAAGAAAGAATTGTTCTGAAATTTTAAGCTGAAAACAGTCTGTGTAGGAATTTCTTGGGAAAGTGGTGAACTTTAACCTTCCCAGGATAAGACTGTTAGCATAAATGTGAATGGAAAAGCTTTCAATGCACTGATAGACGTGAGAAAGGCTTTGTCTTTGGTGAAGGGCTGCAGAGCCCTTCTTGTGTCTGAACCCACGTGAGGAAGGGAGACGTGAGCGACAGTGACTTTGTTCTGCCAAGTGGCAGCTAAGGGCTTTACTATGGTCACTGCTCAATTCAGCAGCCATGTGGGGGTTCAAACCCAGAGAAGTCCTTACTCTGGCGGTAGAAGGGAGCTTAAGAAATGCATCCTCCCCACACAGCTGGGCCCTCTGAGAGCTTTTGTTTTTTTTTTTAAACAGAGCACATATCAGTATAGGCCCTAAATTAACTTACATTTGCTCAGTCTCTGCCCAGCGTCCTCAACACATCATTTCTAATGCTGAGACTTCTGCTTCCCACCCCAGCCCTAGCTGTACCACCACCACCTTTGAGTGATGGTTTTCATGCTGTCTCCCAAGTGCAGGGGCCCGTGGGAGTGCTGGGCTATTAGCAACAAGCGCTCTTCACAGGGATGGGGCACTTCCCACATCCTGAAAGTGCCCTCAGGAAACAGCACTGCCCCCTTCTTCTATAGGAGGCACTGGGACAGAATATCTTGCTTGTTGCCTAGGTGTTATTTTGTAGGGGCCTGGCAAAATCTTGCTGAGGTGGCTGTGCCAGGGAATACTCACCTCTTTCTCAAACACAACCCCTGTCCGGTCAACGTGCTGGCGGCCTTGTTCACTGGCAACTATCATTTCATCTTATACATTTCTACTTCCTGTGTTCAGGGAGGAGAGGAAAAAAACAAAAAACAAAACAGAAGTTTGCTTAAAAGCAGTTTCTAGCCTATGTCTTTTCCTACAAAATAGACTGCTTGCTTACAAGCCTATCATAGATACTCCCAAAAAGCTCAAGCTTAAGCCGTTTGCTTGTTTAAGTGCTTGATAGGCATGGAAAAAAAAAAGTTTTTTCCCAGCTTTTCCTTCACAGCCTGATGCTAGCAATGGTCAGATATGAGTTATAAAAAAAAAAAAAAACTTGTTACTCTCTTAAATGTGGTATAAGTGAGCAAAGCCGTCCAGCCTCTGAACTGCCTCGACAGCAACAGCTCTGTGGCCCCAAACTGTGGCATCAGAGTTAACAGCAATAACACATTTCTGCAAATTTATCTCCAGCAGGAATAGAAGAGTTCTCACCTCAAAGTAGTTTTGCTCTCTCTTAAACAGCCCCACTACTGAACAGCATCAAACCGAGTTGGATGAACGCAAAACAATTAAAATGGAAGTAGAAATTCAGCACTGACGCAGTCTAGTAATATGAGTAATGATATGTGAGACAGTTGGAAACAGGATAAGACTGGCAGCATCTTATCACCCATCAGCTGCGCCCTGCCCCAAGCAACCAGCAGCTACTGTTTCTACTTTCTAGGTCACTGCAGCAAGTTGGGCCGGTTTCTCCGACCGGGAAAGCTTTGCTTTGCAGTAGCGGCAGTTTAGAGGGAACATCAATGTCAGTTCACACTCCCTAAGTGTATAGCAAGTTTCAGAAGAGACTGTCCCCAAAAGGTCTTTACACCAACTCAGTATAGTTTCAGACGGAGATCAGCTGGGAGAAGTAGGAGAGCGCCACAGAGATGAGGTGGAAGAACAAGGGGCTTATTAGATCTGGGTTTATTTTTATGTGGAAGGAAAGATGTTCCAGTTACTGGGAAGGAGGAAGGAACTGAAGAGATTAGAGGCAGGGAAAGGCGAGAAGCTCAGGAGGTAGCCCAGGCATGGCATTCATCCAGGCAAGCACACAGGCTACAGGTTATAGTGCACAGGATCCACAGCTGCACTTGGGTTAGGGCCTTCCATTGCATTTGACCCTTAAAGGTCTGGCTCACTGCTCCAGGGAAGTGACATGCTCGTGCGGCGCAAGGAGAGTGACTGAATGAGCTTCTTGAGCAACGGGCACAGGGATGGAGCTGCTTCTTCAGCAAAGGGCACCGGAGGCAGCTGCCTCCATGGAGGCAAGCAGGCTGCAACTGGAAGGTGCAGTGCTGTCAAACAACAGCAAGCATCCACCCACGTCCTTAAATTATGGACACAAATCTTTCTTCTCTAACACCCCCACTATTGCTGCTATTAACAGCTTCACTGGCTGAAAAAAAAAAAAAACCCACTAAAGTAGCAGCTGCTGAGAAGTGGCTAAATTTCACAAAGTATTATCAGAATTTGAAAGTGTAGCAGAATGTGAAAGTTTAATTGGTGAAGTACAGTGTAATCAGTCCTACAAACCTATCAGGTCTGTCAATAGAGGAGCAGTGCCAAAAGTCATGTTTCTTCTCCAATACAGTATCTGATTGTGAGCGCACTGAACTTTGGTAGACTGTACTACGACAGAAGAGGATAACATACAGGAAGTGGGTAGGAACATCTTGCACACTGTTTATTCAGAACAGTTAAGTAAATAGATGAAATCACTTGAGAGAGCAGTCAACATAATTTTATTAAAAAAAAAAGAAAAAAAACACTTAAGAGCTGTGATGCTTTACCTCCCCAAAAAGTAGCTGGACTATTGTTTCCAACTATGAGACAATTCAGAGAAAATCCAAAAAAAAAAAAAAAAAGTGAAAAGTCTCAAAGCTGTCAAAGAAAATAGCTAGAAAGAGCTTGAGACATTCCCTGTCTCCTAAAGGAGGCTTAAGCCCTTAAAATCCCCAGACTACAGAAACTGCAATAGCCCTGTACTCCAGTACTTCAACTTATCTCAAACTAACCAGTGGGGGAAGCTTTGTACTATGCCACAGACTTTAAGAGTCCTAACAGAGTATTCATCAGCTAGAAAAAAAACAGGCAGAGGATAAAAATCTAAAGGACTGGATAATGCTCCCATCTTGCCCACACCTAAGCTTCTGCGTATGCAGCTAGAAGAGATTGTTTTCTTTTCTTGTGGTGACAGTGAATTATTACTTTGAATGTTTATAGCAGCCTAACATTTCATTATGATAACTTCATCTAAGAGAAAGCAGCCCTAACACATACAAACACACACACCCCCAAAGGCTTTAAACTTTTCCCAAGCCTCCCTCCCCCAAACACACACTACAACAAGAACCAGCCGACTCAGATGAAAGAAAAAGGAAAGTTTGCATCAGGCCTAAGACAGCTGAGCAATAATCAAAGCAAAAAGGCAGGCAGCTTCACCAGCTTGCCAGAAGAGAAACAGTTTGCAATAGCACCATCTTTTCACCCACAGGACAGAAATCTAGTTCTCTGCTGTCATTTTTCTTAGCACATGGATAATTTGTCAAGAACGGAGTTTTTATTAGGCATAGGAGCCTGTCTGGATCCAACATGGATGGGAATTCAGCCAGAAGACCGGTAAATCAAGATGATCTTAGAAGCAAAATGAGATGTTAGACATGCCCAGTGTTTAGATCAAGGGAAAAATCAAAGGGTTTTTGGTAAAAACAAAATATATTCCCTCACTTTGGGAACAGGAAGCTTAGAATAGCACAAAACAATAGTACTAAAGTGTACTAACAGTTTACAACCTAATTTATTATCTTTCTCTATAGAAATATGATTTTAGTGCTAGCTTTACTCATCTTCCATGACAATTACCTCCTTTTCTATGCAACTGAAGATTAAGCTCCAGTGTTATGATGTGGGTCAGAGATTCTACATTTCTGAAGCCTAACAAATTAGTTTTTTTTACTCCTAGAGTATAAAGCAAGAAAGATTTAGGCACAATACAGAACTTTCAATACTACAGTAATATTCAATATTAACCAAACTAAGCTAGAGTGAACTAGTTAGAAATAAGTAAGCTCTCCAGCATAGACTTCCTGAATTCTGAAGAGGTTCTACCTAGCTGGTGCTGACCAAATGATTATCAAAAGTATTTGTGGTGGAGATGTATAGTACTGAGAGCCCTATACAGGAATCTGGATACACCTCCTGCTTTGAGTACGAGTCCCACTGTTTGTCCTAGCTAGCTTCACCTAAAACACACCTTTGTAAGTCAGTAGAATTCCCAAAACATACTTTTATATCACTGCAACTCTGTAAAATTCTTAAATACTAAAATTTAATAAAGTAAATACTTAAATTTCTTAAAAGATGTATTGAGCTTTGCAGCAGATTGCACACCTTAATGTTGCATTTTCCGAGTAATGTTCCCTGGTAATTTGAGAATATTATGTAGCTGTCAGCTTGAATGAACATATTCACTTTGCATGATAAAGCACACAGACAACTAAGGAGTTCTAAACATTTCCAACTTCTTCAAAGATTGAAGCAACTCAAGCCATGGAAATCAGAGCAATGACTAAACATCTGAATAACGCCGAGATCCTCCATTCTCCAGCCGATTAATACATAATTAACATCCAGCAGTTACAGGATGGCTATTCATTCTTCACTCACTTCGGAGAGGCAATAGGTTCTTATCTAGCACACTAGCAAACTCAGCAGGTGTTGACATTCCACCAAGTTTAATTTATTGTTCTGCTGCAAGTTTCTCTGATATCATTTCCAATACAAAAGAACAAATCTAATACAAAGAAGCTTCCACCAAACCTTAAGTGCCTTCACTTACATACATCTGTATTTAAAACTGGTGCTTTCACATTAAAGCTTACACTTTAGACATGCCAGAACTCTGTTGAAAGATTCCAGTGTATCTGTTCAAATGGAAAACAAGACATGTTTATAGGGAGGATATACAGAGATTTTATTTTATCAGGTTTACTATTTACAGTTGAGATCACTTTCACATACTACTTTGCTACTCTACATGGCTACAGTATTTCCAAACCAAATGAAGATCTACAGTCTAACAGTTCACTCAACACATAAAACCGCTCTTCATAGAAAAATGAAATATTTCATTATAGAACAGTAGTGCATACATCATACTCCTGAAAAGCCAGCTTGTATTTTAAAACACTAACGCATGGAAGAATTGATCTCTAAAGATCAAAACTGCAGTCACATGATTCTAAAATTTTGGTTAGTAGTCATTTTGTACAGTTTTATATATAAAGTATACTGGACTTCACTTAAGTGTTTTAAAAAGTGACACTGGTGAGGGGCAAAATTAAAACATTATTTCCCAAATCAATACAGCTGGCTTCCTTTGTACAACTTTGGCCAAAAAGGTTCCATGTAGTGAAGGCTTTCAAGTTCTCTCTCTATATGCAAGAATCAGACAGTTAATGCTTAGAGGTAACCTACCAAGAGAGGCACACATTCTTTGACTTCCTTGTCAACTTGCAAATGGTTCTGAAATTAGAAAGTTTACTAGTATACTAAAACATTTAGATACATGAATAGCTGGCTAAAACAGTGAAAGTCACAGGTAATTATAGGGGTGTGTGGAAAGCTGAGTTGCTTTGCCCATCACCAGTGTACATTACAGCTGTCCTCATCTGTGAAAGGTTCGACTAATTGTAGGGCTCCAAAGCTATCGCAGTAGACCTGGCCCATTCACCTTCCACACAAGTGAGAAGACTGAACCTCACGTTCGCACTCTCTTCTAGGCATAGGTTCCGCCAGTGATGAGAAGTTCGTAAGCAGGATCCCGACTCCTCCTACATAGTACTATACAGGCACACAACATGCCCAGAAGCTATGGAGGGAAAAAAGAAAACAATCTGAGTACAGAGATATTTCAAAAGACTTGATTTTTGCACAGAAATTGCCAATGTATTTCATAATATGTAAGTGTCCAGAAGGCAAGTGGTTATCAGACATCTTGGAAAAAGCTTCACTTTCTGCTGCAAAAAGTATGGGCATCAAATCGCAGGCCTTATTTTCTTGCAAAATTGTCTTAGACATCTTTAGCAAGACCTGTTCTGGTCAGCTACTTGTATTCATGCTATTCAAGGATGAAATAATTTTTTTTTTTTTTTTGAAAGGCAGAGTTTGAGACACAGTATGTAGTACAAAAGATGAAATCAAACACAACCGTGTTTATTAGCTATTAACTGCTATGACAAACAAGGGCAAAATTTGCGTTTCATGAAACTGCTTCCCCCTTAAAGCTTCATTCAAACACTGAATCTCCACTAATGTTTCATACTAGAAAGCTTAAGACCATTCCAAATTATTTGCTTTTAAAAATTCTCCTGACACTAAACTTCACAGTATTGTGAGTATGCTGGCAAATTTGCCAAAATTTAGGCAGCTTTACTCACATTTAGAAGACTGAAGTCAAACGAACATAACGAGGGACTTGGGACAAATGATATGATAGAAATGTTGAATGCTTTTAGAGGACAGGATAAGACTCAAGTTTACAGATATGTTCTATGGGTGACAGTAACTGTCAACAGCATCTGGTAATACAAGAGATTGTCTTGATTTGTTCATATGCACACAGGAAAGTCTATTCACAGATGCAAATACTTCAAGAGGCTCTGTCACAGCAATGAATTATAAAGCATCACCCAGCAAGCAGGTACATTCCTTTTGAAAAGCTTGAACAAAAGGTGGAACAATGAAATGGGTGGCTAAGCAAATGCAAAGTTTCTTCATTTGATTCAGCAAAAGTTAAACCATATTATTAGGCTGGATGAAGAACTACTCACTTTATTAGTAGTTTGATGCAAATGCCACATGAATAACAAATGTTAAGTTTTAAAACAAAAGCTTAAGTACTATGTGGCACATAGAGACAGTTAAGTTTGCTGAAAGATTGAAATGATAATGGTTTATAAAAGCCTAAAGCAGTGCTTCAAGAGTAGCATGATGAAACTCTAATATGAACTTTTAATTTCCTGGAAAGAACAAGCTGCAAAGGTTAAAGATTGTGCATTCTTGGCTTTGGGTCTAAAGGTTAATTCAGCTCAAGTCAAGAAAAGTCATCTGCAAGATAACCTAGAGAATGGTACTTCAGCTTGTGGGTAAAACCAGCACTTCCACTGCTTTCCATCAATACTTGGTTGCTTCGACTTTCACATCAACTTCCAAAATAAGCATTATATTTATGTCAAGTTCAGAGTTCCAAACTTTACACTTGTCAGTAAGAAAAAAAAGTTACTTGGGGGAAAAAAAAAATTCTCTTCCCAGACATCACCAAAGGCACTTCAGAAGGGTTACGCCTAATCCAGTTAACTGTGTAGCCATTAAAATTAAAAGCAGAACCATAAGAATTCTTACCTGAAACATCATGGAATGTCATTGCTACATGTCATTCTATTTCAAAGACAAATTAAAAAAAAGGCCACAGAAAACCCACTAAAGTTATTCACAAAGATAATCCTAGCCAATGACTTAAACTCAAAAAATTCAATTTACGTATCTTGAGTTGTGTATAATCTGAAACAGTATCAGGCACTATATTACAAATTCCTGAAGTAAACTACTGAATCACTATTTAAACCATCTGTGTATTTTAGGAGGTTAGGAAGTATATTCCTGGAATTCACTGTAAATACAGAAATTACTATTTCATCTTTATCATCTGAATATATGAAATTTGTCAGAAACAATTTAGCATGACAATCTGAAATCTCTAAAGCAGGCGATTCAGTTGTTCTTCAGTTGTTTCTTAACATGATGAATATCAATCCTTTAAAAGTCTGTATTAGAGACATATGCAGACACCAATACTTCCTTCTGAAATTTGAAGGGCATTCATAAGAAAATTAAAGTCTCTCCCCACAATCACAAGTCTTAAGTTTGCCTGCAAACAGCAAAAGATCAAGTCTGCTTTCATATGAACTGATTTGCCTTTTTTTTTTTTGGTGTGTCTGGGTGTGGGAAGGGTGGAATACAACAAAAGCAGCCCTTTAGCTGTAATGGAATACAAGAAAAAAGGCTGTGTCAAGAAACTAATACAAAATACTATACTATTACTATAAATAATGATCACTTACACACCCCAAAAGCTACTTTCAAGAATGATCACTGCACTTACTCAAGCAACACTATTACTGCTTTACCAATCTCTTAACTTTGCCTCCATTTCATTACTATTTTTTGCTGTCAGTATGGTTGAGACCTGAAAATTGTCCCATGCTCTAAGTTCCTTTCCTGACTAAAATGCAAACACATCCAAAATGGCTTTTACACAGAGGAGTTTTCCACAAATCCCAAGACATACAAAAATTCCGCTATACTTTTCAATTTTCTTTGTTTTAAAGAAAGCATTCAAGGTTAAATTTCCTGCAAGTCGTGAGAGCTAATGAGTTTCTAGAGGGTCTTATTATATAATATCCTTAATAAAAATCAGGTCAGTGGGCTCTGTATGTTAAGTGCTTACAGGAATAGTAATAAAATACCCCAAGTTATTTGCTAGTTAATTTGGCAAATTATCAGTCCACTACGTTTCAGGATGTGACCTGGGTTATGGGCCATTTGCTGAAGATTATGTTCTTGTTTACATTTCAATTAGCCTTTACACCATTTTACTGAGAAACAGACTTAGTATATACTTAAGTTCTCTACTGCAGATAAGAGGATGTCACAACCACATTGCAGACTAAAACGTTACTTTTGGTCTAACCTTTTAGTAGACAAATAATAAATTAGTCAGCAAATAATTTAATATGAACTGAGCTGAAACCAAGAAATCCTTTTTTGGAACTTACAAATTTACAACTGGAATCATTTGACCTGTGTAACAAAGATATTACAATATGATCTTGGACAGATTTCAGCATGATTATTAGTCAGTGACTATTACTTAAATCTCAAAAGTATCCCAAACACCTTTTATTCTTTATCTATCTTTATTCTACTAATTTTCCAAGCAGGTGTCCAACTTGAAGCAAAGCCATGTCACTCTATACTGCAACATTAGCAGAAAAACTCAGATGTCCTTATTTTCCGGACAAACTATTTATGCAATATGGACTTTCTACTGATAGCTTCACTACTGACATGCGGAGACAAAGCAGGCAGTGGTCAATAAAGCATACAACCAGCATATTTGCCTAGAATTAGCAGCCAGCAAGGACTAAGCGATGCCAGCAGACATGTTTCCACTGCAAGTGCATGGCAGAAGTTCTGGGTCCTCTTTTCCTAATTAAAAAAGCAAAAATAATTTTGCATTTTGTGAGAAACCAGTAGTCAACCTCTAAATTCTAAAATGAAGAATAATGCCTCATTCTCGCCTTTTGGCGAACAGTTCATTCTTCCTTCTAACATTATTTCCACATTTAAAAAAAAATGCCACAGAAGCAGGTATGGAAAGCAAAGGATGGTTACAATGTATGATCTTCATTAATTACAGCATACTTGGTCTACCCAAACAATGAAATATATCTTTAAAAATCTCAAGTCATAAAAAAATAATTTAAAAAGTGTTTTCCTGTTGCAGAAGACCGAGCACAGAACTTGCCAAAATTAAGTCCTGTATCTGAAGTAATCCAGTTCTGGACAGTTCAACAATATTACAATGTAGTGTTGCACATTTTTATGAGAATAGCCCTGCAGCACTGAAATAAAAAATTCTTATCTTCAGAAGCGGGTTTGCAAGAGAATTTACCCTCAAACATGCAATCCAGGTCAAAAGCTGGTTTTGAGCACAAAAATTTCCCAAAATGTTTGATTCAATAAGCACAACACATTCTGAGTTCAAATTCTACTAAGGGTACAAAATTAACTTTGAGATTAATTTTCAGGTCTCTCAGAATTCAGCAAGTGCAGCACAATTTTCAGAGATAGAAACATTGCCACAGTCCACATTATTTTGTGTACTAAGCTTTCTGGACTGATGAGCATTCAAAATTCCAAATGTACAGACATTTTTGGAAGACACATCTAGTCTTTCTGAAAGAAATATGAAAATACTCAGACACAAATTAGTCTTTATTATTTCCTCATTTATTTTCTTATTACCCAGAAAACTAACATTAATAGTGACTCAAGATTTAGTGCAGGCTGTTTGCCACTCAGAACTTCTTTCTCAGAGTCTAGCAATCAAGACATCTTCAAAACACAACATACAGCTCAGTTAACAAGGACAGAGAATGCTGTCAAAGACGCTGATATATCTTCTGGGTGGTTCTGACACTAGTCATATGCTGTGAAGCATACTTGCAGCTGACATACCTCTAAAATGGCATGAAGTATGAGCTCTCTCTGGTAAAGCAAATACCTTATGCAAATACAAGTGCTAAATGCTATCAGAGTACACAGGTGAGATACACGCACCTGATGCTTCAATAATGAGTTTTCAATACAATTTAGCATTTACATTTTAGTAGACTACTGCATGTATTCTTTGGACCGTTCAGCTTCTTTGGATCAACATAACGTACACTCACATAGTTTCTGGATCATGCATAATGGAGAAGTTCTGTATCAGAAATACTTAAGATGCTTTGGAATGCAGCCCATTTATCTTCAAATCAAGTAGGGATTGGAGTTGTTTATAGCCTGCACATACATATAGCTACTTGTAGAGCAGTCTAGAATTTCATTTGAGAAAAAATTAACAGCTTAAAAAAAAAAGTACACAAAACAAAAAATCTCTTACCTGAATAGCAGCAAAGGCTAGTGCTGCCCAGATAACATACATCATGATCTCTTGTAGCTTCTTTACAACCAGAGCCTCACAACCCTGGAACAAGTAAACATCATTACATATCCAACCACACAGAATAGGTAAGGAGGCCCCTGTCCTCTCTGACAAATCTCGAGGTACAAAAAAAATAATCTAAACAGTAAGACAAACTTTAAAAGAAAGCCAGTATGCAAGGAAGAAGAAAATTTCCCTCCTTCTTCAGAAACCACTTTTATTATCTGATATACCAAATTCACCCAATATTTCTTACTCCTACTATAAGAAAATTGTTGTCTACAGGTGCACATGGCAACAGGTCCATATTTTGTAGATCTTACCTCAGCATAAAGGTCCATCGGGCGGGTCAAACTGCCAGTACAATTGCTGAGTGTTGCTTTGCAACAGCTGAGCGGCACACTGTTATTTTTAGTTTGTTTGAACCAGACGGTATTCTCCCAGTCTGAGTAGTTATGGATCCCGCAACAGCGCAGCTGAAAAATATACCAGTAAAGAGTCACTGGATTTACCAGCAAAGTGAGATGAAACAGCAAGTCTAATTCCAAGAACAACACCACGTTAAAGTTATTTTATCAAGTTACAGACTGAATTGTTCACAAAATTACTAGCAGCTTTAAATCATTTAAGATATATTCCTTACAAAAAAGGGTTTAAAATATCAGTTCTGGATGAGCAGTTAACAACCCACCTCATTGCCCTCATGCCCTCCCCACAAGACAAAAAGCTTTATTATGAGCTTAAAATAGCTCCATGATTGCAGCTTTCTACGGATGCTGTGTTTTCTAGACATAGTTTAAATGAAACCACAGACCATTTTTTCCCACAGAATAGTCCTCCGGCATTTAGTTTTATACAGTTGGATATTGCGGAAGAGAAAACCTTCAGGATGCTCACAATTCAGTGAACCTCAGAGTCTTCCTGTACAAAGTACAGCCTCTAACAGAGGTAAAAATCTAAGGGTTCAAATAGCTACTTGTTACCTTCAATTTTTCCTTTCTTAAAGGAATCTTGGCAAGGTATTAATTAATAATGCCACTGATTTAAATGTGTCGAACATTTAAATATAAAAATACTGGACTTCACTGACGCAATTGTAAGACTGTTGAAAGCTCCTGAATATTGCCTTACATGGATGGTTATTTTTGCCCCAAAAGAGCAAAACAGAAGTCTGTAACACCAAAACTTAGCTAGAATCAAGAATGTTTGGGCTTGTTCTAGATAAAACTGCGCAGAAATGAGAGCATCCTGCAATGGGACATTGCAGAAAAGTAAGGAGGAGAAAAGTAGTAAATATCTGGATCCAGACACTAATTATCTGATAACTTATTAGACAGTAGAATACATCTCCTCATCAAAGATTTCATAATTCTGATAGCTGTAATAATTCAAACTAATTATTGACCAACTGTTTACTAGATTTGTCAAAACCAGGGAAGAGATTTTATTGATGCTGCGCACTATGTGCATTTCAGAGGACTGAGAAGCTTCTACAAAACATTTCATGGGCCTGGCTGTCTCACCTGCCTCTGTACATAGTCAATGGCACGACTGGCTGCATCAGGATTCGTCCCGTTATACCCATTATACACTTTCTGAATGCTGTGATCAACTTCATCCTCCACCTGTGAGGTATTAACAAAACATCCACATTAGCATGCTGTGAGAAGTAGCAGAGACCTAAATATCATAAACCAAAGTGAAACTGTTCTAATTTGGTAAGCAGAAATAACTTGCTCTCATCTGATATTAGCATACTTTGGAGGTAGTTTTCTTAAAGTTCTAAATCAAGTTTTGCAAGACATAGTACGACTAACGATATTACGGCTTACGACTAACAGAAAAAAGGCGCATAAGTTAAGTAACATCTTATGTAAGATTCCAGGCAGAGCAACTTTGAAACATAGCTCAGAAAGAAAGTTGCTTTTATTAAGACAGGTACACCATGAAGTTATGAGCTACTTGTAGGAATATGCACCCTCCTACTCTCAGTCCTCCAAAGTTCCAAAACAAACACACCACTGTGTAACCACTGGGGCTGATTAACTGATTAGGTTTGGGACCCCAGTGAGTTATTGGTAACTCTTTATCATCTGCTTCTTCTACTTGGACTGAAACACGTGTAGATTCTCAAAGTTTTGCTGACTATTCTATCCAACACTGATCAAGCTCTGAGTTTTCCTCCCCTCCACTTCCTCGGAAATGGCAATGCCAGCACACTGTACATAGCAACAGCTACCGGAATAGCTTCCAAAGCTATCACAGATGAGTCAAGCTGCTAAAGATGCTGCCAAGTACCTGTGTTAGAAGTGGATGCCACCCAAGAATCAGCACCTCTCCCCCAAAACGCTATTGATAATGCTTCTGAAGGAGGTATTTCTAGAGTCTCTCTTGAAATTGACAGCTAGGCTTCACTAACTGTCGATTAAATGCACAGAAAGTTTTTACAAGCTTGGTGTAGCTAAATATTAGTACCCAAATAAACATAACAATTGAGGCAATCTATCACGCGCAGCAGGAATTACTTGCAAGGAGCATAATCTGAGGACTGAGTACTAACTAGGCAGGTGCATTCTTTAGTAGACTTGTAAGTAACAGTATCAATTATAAACAGATCTGTACAAAGACAGACATGATTCAAAGCTAATTCAGCCTGCAGAAGCACTTGTTTCAGACTAGCTTAAATCAATTGTTTAAAGTTTAACTAAATAGAATGACAGAATTATAAATTAAATTAGTCACACATAAGAAAACAGACCAGTTTGTCATATAGGTTTTTAAATAATATATTTCCATCCACGCTTGTAAAGCACTTGGCTTAGAGTTAAACCAGGACAGTACTACATCTGAAAGCCACACAAGTGGCATGCAGGAAAAAACTTTATCTCCAGCTAACCTAAAAGTGTTGGGGGGAAAAAAGACAAGGAGGAGGGGGAGACCAAGGGACTAACAAATTTTGCAGCACGCCACTGTCACAATGTGGCCTAGACAAGCTTGACATAGTTGCAGTCTACAGACTCCTTCAGAACAGCACACATGGGTTTACTGAGACATACTGGAAAAGTTTTCAAGGTCAGCTGTGATACTGACATGTGAAAATGGGTAATGCCAACTCAGTGACGCAATGTAGTATTAGACTCAGATACATTTCATACCAACAGTTTTGACAACTATTGCCATAACTTCAATCTGTTTTGTCATGCAAATTTATATAGATTACACTAAAGCAATTTTAACCTGATTTCAGTGTCTTTTTTCTTAAAATCCAGAAGGCTCATATACAGCCACCTCTTGCTCCCCGTGCCATACAACAACCCCAAACACCACACCCACAATCCCTACATGTCTAAAACTGAAGAAAACAAGCAAGCACAGTGCTGCTTTATTTTTCCTGGCAACAATATACAGAAATCTAGGCTGACTTCAACTCCCAACTCACTGCNNTTGACACTCCTGTTGTACTTCAAGAGAGCAATTTAAGACACTAAATAATGCAACATAGTAGAAACTGGCATTTTCACTAAACACACACACAAAAAATGAAACCTCTCTCTCTGAGGGCTCTAAGACTTACTTGTCAAATATAGGCTTTCACAAACGCCTTATGCCGGCATAAGGCCATGCTGCCACTAAAACATTACCTTCCCAAGCTCTGCCCCTGCATTAGTGTTTGTGAAGCTGCATGGCAGATAGCAAAGCAAAAGGAGAGGTGACAGCAATGTGCAGCTGGGACCAACTCTATTTTGGACTGGTTCAAGTAGGTAGCTTTACAGATGGACTAGGCAGGAAAGACATGCACCTCATTTCATCTGCTCCGAATGCAATTAGCTGGAAAAAACAATGTCCAAACAAGATACATTGATAGGTCTGAATTTTTAAAGGCCAAATGTAGCTATAACAAAAGCCAGCAAAATCGTAAAAGTTTGAAATTCCTTTTTCTTCAAGGTACCTTTTGACATATCCCTAACGTTATGCGGCATATTTCTAGAACGCATTTTGCTGGCAGAAGCATAAATAAATAGGATCAAAAAAAAAAAAACAAGGTAGTTTCACTAAATATCAGACAAATTGTATTATCATATTCAATCTATTTCATTTATTACACAGCATCAGTTCTCAGATATTGGCAACTCTCTCAATCAGCTTTCTTAACGAATAGCCACTACAGATCAAATATAAAAACAGTATAGTCTATCTTGTATTTTGNTTCTTAACAAATAGCCACTACCAGTTCTACAGATCAAATATCAAAACAGTATAGTCTATCTTGTATTTTGGTCACAGCTTCATAGAATCCTCACAGTTGGAAGGGACCTTGAGAGGTCACCTAGCCCAACCACCCCGCACATGCAGGGAGGGTCACCTACAGCACGTGGCACAGGACTGCGTCCAAGCAGGTGTTGAAGATCTCCAGAGAAGATCTCCACAACCTCTCCTGGCAACCTGTCCCAGTGCTCTGTCACCCTCACTGTTTAAAAAAA
>VWPW01001894.1:24421-35632 GCA_013389825.1 Crypturellus undulatus
AAAAAAAAAAAAAAAAAAAATTTTCCTTAAGTTCCTGTGGAACTTTTTGAACTTTTGGTGCTTCAGTTTATGGGCATTTCCTCTAGCCCTGTTGGTGGCCACCACTGAAAAGGGGCCAGCATCATCCTCCTCACTCCCTCGAGGTATTTCTATACACTGATCAGGTCCCCTCTCAGCCTCTTCTTCAGGCTGAAGAGGCCCAGCTCTCTCCGTCTCTCCTCATAGGCGGATGTTCCAGATTCCAATCATCCTCATAGCTCTATGCTGGACTGTCCAGTAGGTCCACCACCCTCTTGTACTGGAGAGTCCAGAACTGGACACAGTACTCCAGCTGTGGCCTCACCAGGGCTGAGTAGAGTTTACCATAAAACATTCATCAAAATTGAGATATTACCTTTGCTCTGTAGATGTATCCAAGGACCACCACCACCACTTCAGTGATAAAAACCAGAAGCAGAATGATCACGAACTGTAAAACATAAGCCAGAGTATTTGTGAAAATACTTTCAGCTGTCTACTTCCTAAAAGTCTCAACTGAGCCTCCGAGGTTTATTATAAAGCAAATTCTCAGGAAGGGCTTTAATTTAGTAAATAACAAAGCAAGCAATTAAGTTAACCAAAATGAGTCCAGAGTTAATTTAATTCAAGAAATTAAGAGTTTGTAGCTTCACTGCCCAGATAAGGGAGTGCTGACCATTAGGAACAAAGCACCGCACTGGACTGGTTTAATCAAATGCTTCTTCCACGCACCTTCCTACCAGATAAACCAGTGTTACATCAAAGAGGCTACCTCGACTGCTACTTCAGAACACAAGGTCAATTAAGAGAACCTTTCAGCAGATTAAACTGACAGAGGCAGCAAGCTATGCACTTGCCATGATATATTTAAGTGCATTCTGAAATTGTAAAAAAGGCCACAAATAACAAATAAAATAGAAAAGAGACTCCAATTCTCAAGCTAAATCTATAGCTAAAAATACTTGGAAACAGGTAACAAAATATGGGAAACAAAATGCCCAAACTAAACCACACTGATAAATTGTACACACCATAACCACCTTCACGAAAGACACAAACCCAGCTGGCTCCTGGCCCACCCTTCCTTCCCTCAAATTTTATCCTTTCATCCAGAACAGGTAAGTAACTTTAAAATGGTATCACGAAATCATGACATAGTTGAGGCATCACTTTTAATGAGGTCATCCCTGTTACAAAGGGATAAAAACCAAGGAGCCTTCCCTTGTCAGAACCAGCTAACTTAGCACCACTGCTCAAAAGAAGGAAAAACAAAAAACACACCAACAAAAACCCAAACAGCACGCAGACTAAAAACAAATAAGCAAACAAACAAAAACCCCACACAAGAGGAAAGAAAATAGTTATAAAATAAGATCAAAATAAACTTAAAAACCCATACATCTTAGAAGTCATGTAAAAGGGAAAAGGGCAAAAATATGCACAATAGACAAGCACAGGAACACCACAACTTACAGTAGCAAGTCCACAGCGACTTTCCCGAATCGTGGCACAGCACCCGATTAGTCCAATAATAAAGAGAAGCGTCCCCACAGCTATGATAACCACTGCTGGAATGAGCGTGTAGACATCTTCGAAGAAGTGATCATAGTCGTCATATGTGATGAACACATAGGCTCCCACGTAGCACAATATGCCTGCTGCTGCCTGCAATAAACACAGTTAACTTGGTAAGTTCTTTGAACACCAGACCTTCCCTTCTGGTAAGACGATTTTGTGACAATTGTTTTATCAAAGTCCATAAATTCTCCTCAGAAATTAGGTATGTTGAGATTGACACCTTTGCTGGGTTAAAGGGCATGCCTGTTAAGAACATCTTGAACTGAGCAGAGGCTAGTTAATTCCAACACTATGCAGGTCTTTTCAGAGGCCTGTTAGGAAGTGCAGGCAACAATGCTACAAACACTAAAATCTTGCTGCCTGTTCCCCCCCAAGACATCTCCCTCAGCCCACAAGCAAAACCCATCACACAGCATAGCACTTCAGAGTATGAGGCAGCGTTGAGAAAAAGATTCCAGCCCAAACAGCAAGTTAACAGCAACTGGAAAACTTTTTGGAACATATACGCAGTTACTTTTCCTGCTGCTATTTATTTACTGATCCTTCCATTTTGCTATCTACCATACATGATCCCATCTTAGCAGCATTTATATATGCATGCCAAGCTTTGACCTCAGCTAGGAACAAGAACTACTGAAGACAGTCTTTTTGAAGTGTTCATTAAAAGATGACCTACTCTAAAGGGTCATTGCACAAAAACAATCATCTTTATGTAAAAAAGAAAATCATTTTGTTTAGTTACCATTATTTTATAGAAAATAAGTCCTGCAGGATAAATCTGCAAGACTAATTCCACTTCACAAATTTAAAAACTCTAAAAATGGAGCATGTGTATCATCCCAAGGCACCTACCCCCACCGAAATTACTGCAGTCCCTACATACCAGTATCTTTATTAATTTAAAGCTGCACAGAACTAGTGAAGCACAGACGGCCGATGCTCGAGAAGCCAGATAACACACGTGTATTTGGAAATAAATTCCCTTACTTTATCAACACTTGCTTTACAAAAAAGTCTTTTATAACTACCTTTGCAATGCTTGCTGCCTAATGAAATAATCCTGTTATGCATTAAATGTTTGATTTCCTCTTTAAATGAGGCATTTAATTATACTCAATTGATTTACAATGATAGATTCATTTGAATCTTTCATGATACAGATCCCTTTCTGGTATCAAGTCACTGTTTTGCTACTCAGTAGCTGCAAAGACTAAGCTGTAATCTGGGGAACCTCCCCTTGCTGTGAAGGTTGCAGCACCCCTATTACAATGCAGTCTGTACTCCAGATAGAGAAGGTCACTAACAAATTCCACATGCTTTAACTCTGATCTGCAGAAAAGAAGGCTGCAAGCTGTCCCCAGCCCTTCCTGGCCCACTCAGAGCTCTGCAAGGTCCCTATGCCCACAGTGGGGAGAGAAACACACAAACACACCATATTAGCACAAGCAGGTAGAAGGTGGGACACAATAACACAGAATGAAAGAACCAATGAATAATTCAGGCTGAAAGAGACTCAGGAGATCACTTAGTCCAATTTCCTGTTCCAAGCAAGGTCAGTGCTGAATTTAGACCAGGTTGCTCAGGGCTTTGTCCAGTTGCGTCTTTAAAAAACTTTAAGAATGGAGATTTCACAGCCCTCGGGGCAACTTGTTCAGTGTGACACAGAACAAAACAAGCCAAAAAAATACTGGTACCTCCTACTCCAGCAGTTAACTCCCGGGTAATTTAATACTGCAGTGTTACTGCAACTCTCCTATAGAGCAACACTGCGTAATGGCTGCTAGAGTAATGCTTTAAGTATGGAACAGCCTCTGCAGCACTGTGTTAGGGAACACCATCTCGAAGAAAAAGGCTTTCAGAGCCAACTCCAAGATGTCACCAGTTCTACATGCATTTGCGCAAGCTACTTCTTCTCTGAAAAATCAAAGGCTACTCCATAGGAATGTTAAAGCACCCAGCAGGTTTGTATGCATCTAATAAAAGGTGATGTGTAGATACAAAAATAGTGAAAAAAATAATAAGGAAAATATGATCAAAGACCAAAAGTAGAACATCTTCACCAAACAAATTATGAAATGAACAAGCTATTGAGTAAATACACATATACAGAGAGAGCACACATGTGCTACTTTGTACAAGAGACACGCAGAAATGCTAATGCAATTGTGGAAGTCATGTCTTACCATGTTAGGAACATGGCAAAAATGCAGACAGTTCCTGAATCCAAAGCAAAGATCCCAAGTACAGTCAATGAACAATGTGATTATATCGACTGTTGCCTAGCAATGAAGCATGGGAATGACAGGCTAGGGATGCTGCCTCCCACTTCTAGAACCTAAAATGCTTATCAGAAGCGTCATATTTTTTGCAAGGTGGCAGGACACAGCCACCACTGCACTATTATAGAGCCCATCAGTAATCCTCTGCTGTATTTAATTGATGTTTAGGGGTTCTTTCCAAGAAAGACTTGGTTCATGCAAGCAGACGTGAGATTACCAACTGCACGAGTAAACATATTTAAGGAAACATTTGGAAGAAAAAAAAAAAAGAAAAGGCAGTTCAAAAAGCTTAATCTATCAGTAGATGTTGATTTTCTAACCTTATTTTGATGCACGCACTTCCTCGTAAACTTTACTCTTCCAGTATTAGGCCAGAGGTAAGCACAAATTAGATACTTGAGCTTAAACAAAATAAAAACAAACAAAAAGTATAGTGCTAAAGAAAATGGTATTCTGGATTAACTGAAAGCTAGATCTTTCTTTAAAATTTTCCGATTAAAGCAACTCATCTGAAGTCTTAACTAAATTCTTTTCACACACAGTACAGTAAGGAATAACAGGCCATGATGGCATTTATCCTTAGGTTTACTTCTTTAGGAGCTGTGGACTGCAGTTTACAGTTTTCCCTCTCCCCCCCGCCCCGTGTAGAGCACCACAGCATTTCAGCAACAGCTGTATGTATTATTCAATCAATAAAACAGAAAACAAACTTGCATTAGAAACATAAGGAAGTTGAAAGATATTGCCTCTCCTTGAGGAAATACAGCTACTTTTTTCTCAGAATTACTTGAACAAATAAACTTCTCTTTTTAAAAAAAAAAGCCTTGAAACACAAGTACCTGCTGGAGTTTTCACACTTTACTAAAGTTTAAAAAAAAAAAGATATTAAGACAAAAAATCCCTTTCCCTTACGTATTACAGTTTTGAATAATTTTCAAAGAGGTACCTTGGCCTAGGATATAGAAGAGCTGTGGGAAAACCAGCAACATTACCTAGTTAGCTTACATGAAAGTTGAAAAGTTGACTGAAGTGCCTTCACTTTCCCTTCCACACCACAACCATTGGTCAACCTGCTCCAAACCAGCCAGGGAGGCACTACATCAGCGTTTTTGTTAAGATTAGGAGAGTGCTTCAGAAGCAATCCTTTTGCTCATGTGCTGACCATTTTCACTACATTTTGGGTGGAATCACAGCAGTTTTAGAGGAAATAAGCAGAGTCCTTACAGACAAAACTAGGTCAGAAGTTGAACGCATTTAAGCATGCTAACCGCTAGCAGGTGTTCAGTCTGTGGGATCCGACTAGACTGAGGTCCTTCCTTAGCGTCCCCAGCACAGTGGTGTCAACATCTGCTCCTCACAATACAAAACATTTTACTCCACATCTAGTGGATCATGTATACGCTTACATAAATAAAGCTCAAATAACATTAGAGAAAGTGAAGGTTAAGAAAGTCTTACCTATATCAAGCTACCTACACTGAACAGTAGTGTCTCAGTTAAACACACATTTGATAAGTTTTAATATAATATGGACTTACTCCTGGTATGATCTGTTGCAGTCCAAGAATAAAGTTTAATATGTGCCCCTTTAAAAATACTTCCCAGTATCATGACCTTCCTACATTTGCCTCTCAAAAACAGAACTAAAAAAAATTGAAAACTATCACAAGACACAAAGATCACAAAAATAATTCATGTTTCAGTGCTTAGAATTGCAGAGTAAACAGCAAATCTGCAGAAATATGGATTCACTGAAGTTGAACACAAAGGCATTTGAACAAAAAGCTGCCATATTTACTGCCAGGAATTTTCCGATCATTAAATGGAAACCAAATATATGAACTGCACACAGTTCAAATAAGTCTTTGATATGCAGGACTTGAAAGAGGAATTCTCCAACTTCATCTGCTCAAGGCTCTGAATACAGATGACAGCAGCTCCCGAATTTGCGCCAGGTCACATGCATGCACCCAGGAGATGCCTGGCTGTTGAACATTCACACATCCCTTTACAGTTGTTTGCATCTCTCTTATAGTGCCCAACCTAAAGTAGCACACTCATATTTTAGGACACAGTAACCTTTAAAAAGGATTGCCAAAACACGCACAGTCAACACAGACTATTCGTTGCAAAAGGCTTAAGCACTTAGTCCTCCATTTCACCAGAGGAGGTCAGGAAAGCTTGAAAGCATTGTTTTAGTTTGGCCATCTAAGTAATTATTAAAAGCATAAAAAGACAAGTAACTGGAGAGGGGCATATTGAACAGTTAATGCATGAAGCACATGAGAACACGAAAAGCATCCCTCTTTAGGTGATATTTGTGATATGTTTATCATGAGAAAACACATTAAAAATTTGGTTCTCAGAATAAATGAACAAGCTTCCCAATGCCTTGGGCTAGGTCTCTCACAGCCTCCTATGCAAACACCTATTTTGCAGAAGTAAACACATCCTGAGATACACAGGGCTTCCGGTTTTCCAGACTTACCCTGAAACAGACCACAGTCTGCAGATAAGCATTAAGAACTGGTTTTGTGTTTTCAATATTCCTCATTACAGCAGTAGTTTAAATGTTCAAGCTCTTGTGGTCTAGAATGAAAAACAGAGCTTGAAACTGCTAGTTCTCTTGATCATTTAGCTACTAGCTGTGGACATGGCAACTTCATTTATATACTAATTTTTTTTAAAGCTACCCTACTACTCAAAAAAAAAGAAAGAAAAAAAGAAAAAAAAAAGCTGAAGATGACTCATACAGGGTATTTTTGGAAGGAAAAAGCCCTGGCAGTCATACTATTTGAACCAATTACCTGTCTAGTGGCTTTGCTCCGCTTCAGAGTGGAAACAGAACCCACAACAAATTGTGATCCATCTCCCTTTTAACAACGACAATCAAGCAGTATAACCCCTTTGCATTTGCATTTTATTCACTTTAAGTGTATAAGCAAGTGAAAGTAGTAGCAAAGTACTGTATACAAGGAGAATACATTTTCCATCTTCTGTCCAAGTAGTTAAAAAAAAGTATTTCACCTTTCTGGCAAGAACACTGAAAACTGGAGCAAACATAACTTCCCTCTAATGCCAGCTTTACTATTGATTGGAAAACTTCAGTAGTAATACAGATTGCATCCTAGGCATGAGTATGTCATTCTATGGCAGCCCCAGTCTTTAAACAGATGTTTTAACAAAGTGTACTATGGTACACTTAGACATACCATCTGTGTGATCTTTGAGCTAAAAAAGCAAAAGAAAATTGATTCTTTTTCTTGCCTTCCACACTAATAGCCCCACACTTTTTCCTGCCTAGTTTCTGTACAGGGACCAACTTCTCAACCTCTGTACTGTTTTCCTTATGTTAATCTTAAATGAATCTTCAAATTTCCACGGCCTTTCATATTTTTCTAAAAGGGCATACATTCTAAGAGAAACAGAAAGAGGTACATCTTTATCAGTTTCTTTCCTGACAAAAAAATTACTTCCCTCTAACAAATGCCAGCACCTCAAAAAATCTTCTGTCTTTAAGAAAAGTGGAAACCACTGAGCTCACAAATGCTTTATGAGAGGAAGGATAACAATTCTATTCAATTTTATAACCTTTTTAAAAATATTGTACAGGCCTGCAAAACAAAGCAGTAAGTTACTGAATTATAAGCTGTACTTTATCTATACTTTCCAAGTTCAGTTCTGTATCACTATGCATTAAAGAACTCTAAATCAATTGTTTTTGCAAGGGAAGTAAAAGGCTGCACTAAGTTTCTTTTGCATTTCATGTTACATGCAATTGTGTCTAAATGCAACAGGCAAGGCACAGAGTGAATATTTCACATATATAATTTCCTTTAAAAAAAGAGAAAGGATCTCAACTATATAACCATTCTTTTATACAAATTCTGCATTGGAGTTGTAACTTGACCTGACGCTGCACTGTTTCCAGATTCCTTGCTCTGCACAAGAACAATGATTATTCCATTCAACCACACTGCTTGCCAGGTAAAACAGTACTTAAAATTCCACATACTACTCACAGATATCACATTTAGCAGAGGAAGTTGTTCTTACTGTTGTTAAGAGGGGTGGGGGGTTATGTTTTTATGCAGAAAAACTAGTACTTATCAAAGTTTTAAAAATATTAGATTTACAATCTTAAAGGATTGTTGTTCTCATGAACTGAAGACTTAAAACTCATCCTGTACAGACAGATAATGCTACTACCATGTTACCTAAAAGGAAATCCAAGTCTTTACAAACCAGGGCTTGGCCCATGCTTGCTACCTGAGAATTTACATGCAAGTACAGTAAGAAAATTGTGTAAGAGAGGTCTTGATAACACCAGGGGTTGAAAAAAAATGATAGAAATAAACATTAATGCACTGGATTCCAAACAGTTAGACTTCCCCAAAAATAAATTCCTCACTTCACTGCCAGAGCACCAGAAGTAGACTATATACCTTTCACATCCAGAAATGAAAGTCCTTCAAGGAAAAAGTTTCAATCAAGCAATCCCTAACGGGAAGCCGACTGGCTCACCTGTCAGTTTTAATTCATAAGCAACAAAGAACACTTGAGAATTTTCTCTAATACTTCCCATTCCTTCAAATTTCAGATCAGACAAAGAGAAGACAGTTTGCAGTTAGGACACAAATTAAAGAGAAAACAGAGGGGATGAAGAAGAAAATAAAGTGTTTTATTTTATTTTTTTTTTAACAAAAAAGGGAGTTGGTGATGAGGAAACTTTCATGAAAGAGACCTAGCCAAGACTTGCAAAGCACACCAATCAGTATTATCACTGGCAAACTGGACATAGCTGAGTTTGTTAACATCCATAGTCATAGATGAAAGAGCGAGCAAAGCAAGCCAGATCTGCTCAATTCAGAAGATCTGAAAAGCAAACATTGCAACTGATTACATACAGTTCGCACAAAGTAACTACAACCCAAAGTACAATATTGGAAGAGAAGATAATATTCTTTATCATGTTCCAAGAGGACTTGGGGGTACAACTAAGAACACTCCTCTTGATGGTTGTTACCACAAATGGGGACAGTTTGCACTAGCAAAAGCTTTTAGCGATATCCGTTAAACTAGCTTTTTTTCTTCTCTGTGCAACAATTTGGAGCAATAAAAAGAACCTGCCATTGCCAAATTGCTCATTCTATATTAGTTTTATTTGTACAGTCATGTCAACTGCAGGATTTGTTAATCGCACGAACCACACCTAAACTAACAAAGCTTAGACACAGAAGCAACTTTACTGCAGCTGGACTTTTTAGAGAAGTTTATCCATTGTCATACAGTAATATCTTGCAATCTCTGTCAATTAAAACAAATAGTAGAATATAGACAATGCATGAACGTAATATACACGGAAGCCTCAAGCAAACATCTCAGAGTACAGAGTAACCAACTCCGAGTGAACAGCAGCAGCACTGTAAAAGGTGCCATCAATGAAACTATCCACCGCAAGGGAAAGAAACAGGACAGTCCTCTTTGTAAGGAAATACAACAACTTAAGCTTCTCCTCCTGTTCTTAAAAACTTCAAAAAAAAATGCAGACTGCATTTGATATTACTAAGGCTGATCTAAGAGATCTAATTGCTGCTTAAAGCGTAGTGCAGTGCTGAGTCCAGTTTTCTCTTGTTTCTGGCCCTTTCCTTGCACCAGTACTTGTGCAAATCCAATACTTGTTACACCAGGGTCATGAACCTAAACAAGCCTAAGTTTTTGCCTTTGATTTAGGCCTAATTTTCTGCAACACAGGGAATTAGAATTAGTCAACTGCAGAGTTTTGACACCATCAATGCCTGCCCAAGGTGAGCAGCAAAAACACAGCCCCCTTGGGTAACAACTCCAAATTAGACTTCCTTAGCTGTGAAGCTTCAAATTACCCTGAGAATGGCAGAGATCAGCTGGTGATAGCATCACAAAAGCTGAATGACAAACTGGATAAGAAAGTTCCAGCTTTCTTATCAAGACAGCATTAGGTTCAGCCTATCAAAAGAAGATCTGATGGATAAGAAACACTCTTCCTCCCTGAACTCAGCTCTACATTAACATTCCATCAGGGAATTCCGGCCAAGCACTTAAAAAAAAAAAAAAAAAAAANCCAGGGAATTCAGGCCAAGCACTTAAAAAAAAAAGAAAAAAAAGTACCAAAGGAAAAGTTTTGAATCAACAGGCTTTGCATGCCAAGTTTTGACATACCACCACTTGACATACCAAGTTTTCAAAAGTCGCATTTCACTACTGTGGACTATAACAACAAACACCTTTGTTTTTTCTTCAGGAAACAAAAATGATAAAATTTCCAAACATCTCACATACATAAAGTTTTGCGGTATTGAAGCACTCTGAACAGTCACATTATTCTAGTATCAGGCAAATAGTTTAAGGGGGCAAGGAAATCTGAATGTAAATATCAAAACTCCACCTACATATGGATAATAATCAAGAGATTTACTTAATGATATGAAAGTAGCTATAGGTTAACATTTAGTACCAGTCTAGCTGACTATATACGTTCAGAACTGAACAGGTAAGATATGCTAGATCAGGAACTGAAATCCTTCCTTCTCTTCTGCTATTTAAAATTAGATTACTTACTTTTCATGAAAAACTGTAAGAAAAGAAGACACATACATTCTTTCCTATCTCTATGCAATAGCTTGTCAAAGAGAAGAAGTACTGATTTACATGTTCCTCAAATTAAGAAAAAAAAAAAAAGCCTGCCTTATTCCACATGTAGCTGACCAGCAATATGGTTGTTTCTGTGCGAGCAACTCAGTTGCCTCCCAGCCAGAAAGCTATCAAGAGAAGCTGACGACTTCTTACACTGGAGACAACTTACAGAATACAAGATCAGGGACATTTTAATTAGACATGAAGCCTCTCTCATCACAATCCATCCATTTTAAATGGAGTCAAGTTTGTCTTGGGCCTAAACAATCATTAAAACCCTCAAGGCACTAGACTGAATAATACACAAAATAACTTCTGTCCCTACCACTATTTAAGTTGAATAATCACACAAACTTTTAATGCAAAGTTAAATTAAATGTGGCAGATAATAGACAATCCCTCTTAGATACATAAAATGAAAGCTATCACTAAGCATTCAGGGCTAGAACGGGGTAAAACTCCATAAAGAATGTGTTCACTTATGCAAAACAGTATCTAATTTATATCAGTAACAGGAAGAAGGGGAGGGGAAGAAGGGGAAACTATTTAAATATGTCACCAAAGACACAACTAACAGCTGCATATCTAAACATAAACTTTTTTTTTTTCTTAATTACAGGACAGCCAATCAGTTGCCTTTTAAATGCCATCTGAAGTTATTTAA
>VWPW01001894.1:36695-72082 GCA_013389825.1 Crypturellus undulatus
CCGCCACCGCCTCCCGCCGCCGCCTCACGTGACGCACCGAGCCCCGGCGGCGGCGCGGCCAGCCTAAGATGGCGGCGGCGCGCGTCACGTGGCGCCGGGGGGAGGAGGCACCTAAGATGGAGGACGGCTCCTCCTTAAAGGGGCCGCGCCGCCACCGGCGGGGCTGGGGCAGCTGCGGCGGCTCCGCGCCTGCTCGCTCCGGAGGGGAAGGACGAGGGAGGAAGCGGCCGGTGCTTCCCCTGCCGCCCGCGGAAGGCCCCTGCTGCCACGGCTACTAGCGGGTGGACATTTCCATCGCGAAGAGAGAGAAATAATAATAATAATAATAATAAAGAGAAATGGTTTAATCAGCACCGAGGCAGCTGCAGCATGGCGGGCGCTGTCCTCGGGAGAGCCCTGCCCGGCTGCGGAGCCGAACCCAGTGACCTCGGCTTGGCACACTCGGAGTCGGCGCCGGTTATGGCACTGCCGCTCTGCCCGTGTCTAAAGTGCTCCTCAACATGGGCCCTTCTGCAACCAGTGCTTCTCCCCTGGCCTCTGCCATCTCCCCTCAGCGCCGGGGTTGGGTTTGGTTTCCCCCTGCAACACGGAGGTGCCCCCCATGCTGGTGCCCTGGGCAGCTTCACCCCCTCCTCGGCGGCCCCTTTGCGTCGCGGCGGGAGGAGACACATCCATGGCCGGACCCGCTGGGGATCCATCCCCACACGAGGGGAGCGGGCGCTGCTCCGCGGCCATGGGCACGTCGAGAGCGCCATGGGGAGGCTACGGCTCTCCTCGGCCGCCGTCGCGAGCCCTCACGCGCTCATGGATGGAGCTTCCCTCATGGATGGAGCTTCCACCACACGCTCATGGATGGAGCTTCCCTCTTGCCACAGCAGCGGCNTTGCGTCGCAGTCGGAGGAGACACATCCATGGCCGGACGCGGCGGGGATGCATCCCCACATGAGGGGAGCGGGCACTGCTCCGCGGCCATGGGCACGCCAAGCGCCTTCCCCACGCGCCCCGCGCCACCATGGGGAGGCTACGGCTCTCCTCGGCCGCCGTCGCGAGCCCTCACGCGCTCATGGATGGAGCTTCCCTCATGGATGGAGCTTCCCTCACGCGCTCATGGATGGAGCTTCCCTCTTGCCGCAGCAGCGGCCGTCTGCACAGGTGAATTTACAGACCCCAAAAGGCAAGCGCGAGTCTTGCGGCACCGTTAAGCGGTTTCGCAGCGAGTTTCTGCCATTTAGGGGTGACAGCGGCTTGTGATTTCTGTTTTTGTAACGCGTAGTCAGGCAACTGGTGCTTTGGATCTGACAGTTCTGTGATGTGTAAGGCTTTAAAAACACATTTGTGTTAAACCACTATAAAAGCACCATAAAGGTTGATGGAAGAAAAGCTTAAGATTAGTTTGATAGAAAAAAAAAACTGTAGGATTAATGATGACATCTAAAAATCCTTTCAAAGGTTTTAATACAATGCTGCCATGCGGTTTTAATGCTGAGATTACAAATACAGCAGTCTGCTCAGATTTTCTAGATTTTTCTGTATTTTCACAATGCAGTACGGATTTGGTAATGTATATGTAAGACTTGGTGTGCAGTAAGCACATTTCTGGGCTTTTTTTGGCATCTGGTCTCGTTTGAAGACTGCGTGTGTAATAGGAAGCAAGAATAAAGACGGATTTCATGCTTGGACAGGAGGGAAGCGCTGCTCCATGACAGCGTCTGACAGGACTGCAGCGTGACACGTGGAGGGAAGTGAAGAGGTTGGATTCACCGGGAGGACGAGGAGAGCCCGGGAAGAAGGGAGGAATTACTGACACACTCAGCCGGATTCGCTTTACCTGAGGTGGCAAAGCCAAGCACGAGGAGGAGGAGGATTGCCAAGTGTGGCTTGAGGTATGTCCCCTGTGGGAAAACAAACGCAGTCGTAGAGGGTATTTTTTTGCCGTACCGTGTTGCTGCTCTCGCGGTGCGAAGCTGTGGTCGAAGGTGCCTGTGCGGGGCTTTCGTCAGGCTCTTGCGGTGACGTGTTCCTGGTTCTCTGCAGGATCCTCACCAAACTTCTGGGCACCACCATTCTCCACAGCTTCGAATCCACTTGTGCGAAGTGAGAGCTGGTGCTCCATCTCATACCGAGTGCGGCATGAGCCCCATTCCATCTCCTGTGGCTTGGAAGATGCCACGAGCAGCAAAAAACTGCTCCGTCTGCCCACATGGGCATGGTTGGCAGGGTCTCCTAGCTCCCTGTCCGCACGGGTAGGGGACGAGGAGGGCCATCCTGCTGCGCTGAGCGTAGCCCGTGCAGTTCCCAGGAGAGCAAAGGGCGCTGCGGACAGGTTGCAACAAGCGTTTTGCCACCGTTTGCAGTTTCAGGAGCTGGCTCCGCCGAATCGGACTGAAGTGTCGCCAGCGTAGCCTCGCTTGCTTGGATCTTCTCCCTCTTCTTGATGTGGATGGATGGTTGGGATGCATTTTTGTCTTTAATCCAGTTAAGCCGCCTTTAAATTCTTCATGCTCGTTAAACGTTTCACAACATCCAGCTTGTGACTGCCATCCTGGCGGTATTTTCAGATAGCGCTAGGATGGAGTTTGCCCTTAAGTGGAATTAAGCCCAGTTCAGCTCTCCTTTTATATAAGCAGTTGGAGTTAAATCGTGTGCGTACAGTGCGCTGTAAAGATTAAAAATCATTCATATTGATAAACCTGGGGACCAGCAATCTAGTAAATGCACTAAAAATGAGCTAATTATGTGAAGGAGTTAGGTATTATGGAATAATCTCATGTTTTTCATTATGTTCTGAGGAAGTAATTAGAAGCTTTTTCAATACATTGAGTTATATAAGAGCCTGGAAATGTCTGTGGAGGTTGAGGGATGCACAGTAAAACAGCCTGATTGCTTGACACAAACATTTTCCTAACCAAGGTTTTTAGTCGTTATATGGAATCAGGGTTGGCAGGGGATAACATCCTCTGTGGATGCCCAGTGCCTTGTGAGCTGGTGAGCAGAGATGAGGCGGGTTCTGTCCCTGTTGAGTGGGGAGGGCAGCAGTGCATTTGGTGTTTCATGTTTTCGAGAACAGGAGGAACCTCCTACCTCTAAATCCCTTCTGATTTGCGAGAGCCCAGGAGCACTGGTCAAGACTTGCAATGCATTAATTGCCCTTCACTGGTATCAAAGGGTCTCCCAGGAGTCACTCCTGGCGTTTCTTCGCTTTCTGATGGGCTTGCAGCTGTCTGGTTTATTGCCACAGGAGTGATGTAGAGGGAACCAGGAACATCCTTCATGACTAAGGGGAAACAAAAAAGCTGAGATTAGTTTAGTGGCTTTTCCTCATATGGTCTCTATCATCTGAATTAAGCTCTATCAAATGCAGTTTTCAATAATGAAACAGACAAAAAATATGTATACACAAATGCAGTGGATTTAAATAAAACTTCAATAAAATAACTCTGTAATAAAATAATACCCCTTATTCGGATACATTGCATGTCATGAAGGATGTCTGCATGCTCTAATTTGGTTTATTTTAACCTGTTTTTGATACCAGCCATTGCAATTTGTAGCATTATATTGCAGAAAGCTCTTTCAGAATTGAGTAGTACCACAGAAATCAGTTTCAAGATAAACTGTTAGCCAGAATCAGAATCCGTTCTGCCTATACACCCAAGGAACGAGTACAATAGTCCAAACAAACAAAATATGAAAGGATTGCATTTAGAAACGTGTCACTGATTTGGGCAGGTTTTTTCAGAAGTACCTTAGCGTTGTGCTTAGTAAGGAGTAGGTTGGCCTCAAGGCCTGCTCTGATGCTAGAGAGCTGCTGCATGGATCCGTGTAGGATGAGCTTTGTAGGGAAGCAGAGGGAGGAATCGCAGCACTGCCTACCCTGGGATTCAGGTGGACAGACAACCCTGACTGCTCGTGGCACCGTCTCCCTCTCGCTGCCCGGCCATCCTGCGTTCGGCCAGGCCTCTCCGCCAGCTCCTGCCCGCCTCATCTTCCAGGATGCGCATCCTGGAAGGTGGCTGCAGCTCTCCTCACCCACGCGGCGCTGCCAGGGACAGGGCTCGGGCGTGCGCGCTGCGGGCGCGTTCCCGTCCCCGTGTCTGCCCTCCCAGCGCTCCCGTCCCCGCGGCTGCCCTTGCAGCGCAGCCGGGCAGCTCTGCCACGGGCGCTGCCTTCGCGCTGCTCCCAGCGCGGCAGCGGCGCCGCTGTCGGCGCTCGGGTAACCATGGAGACAAGCAGGGAGCCGATCATGGTAAAAAATAACTCAACGGGGGTGAAGAAAGTTGTATTTTTAACTTGGGTTATTCCCCTGGCCGTTCAGTGATGGTGCCCGAGGCAACCGGCGCCGACCGCCTGCCAGGATGGGTGGACTGTGGGCGGCTGGGCTGCTGCTCCGAGCGAAGCTCCTCCGGCTGCATCTCCCAAAACGGAGGCTCCTGGCAGGTGTTTCCCCTTCCCGATGTCTGGTTCGGTCTACACTGTGTGAACTGACTGCAGGAGCTGGGGCCAGCGGAGAGCCCAAGGATTGTCCATCCTGCCTAAGGGAGGCATCCAAGAGCGGTGAGACGGCTCATGTCCCGCGGGGACCTCAGTACCGTAAATGCAGAGGGAACCTGAGCGAGCGGCTGCGCTGCTGGGTCACACGAGCTGTCTTGGGTCTTTAAACTCTGTCCTGCAGCTCAGCCCAGGGCATGAATCGCTCCTTAGAGTTTGTTTTACCCATTCAGAAAGTGCTTCCCGAGGAAAACAGGGCACTTTAAAGCTGATGTAAAGACAATAACTGAGAAGCATAAAACTACCTGGCACATCACCCTGCGTGAGTGTCTCCCTGTCCCCATTACATGGTGCAGGCACCTTCCCTTTGGTCTAGGTGCGGGCTGGCTTGGGCACCGTGCTGCACACTGGGTCTCCATGAGGCACAAGGGGCCTCTCTGCCCAAGATGCTCGATACCCTTGTGGTTCAGCAGTGATTCAACCCGATTATTTGGGGAGGAAGAAGGGTCTTGCAGTCAAAGCACCAAGTCGGTACAAAGTGGACGTCAGGGCTCACGCTGCAGTCATTGCCAGGCTAATTCTTGTAAAAGTTGATTGTGGCTCCATATCCATAAGGAACAACACAACGAGCTCCTCTCGAGTCAGTGAATCCAGCTAGAAAAGAGAAAACAACATAAAATGTTAAGTTTTATGTTGAGCCCGCATTGATGTTTTAGTGCCTCTGTAATACTGTAGGCCATTTCTTCAGAGGAGTAATTTATGGTCTCCAATATTATGTGTATTTTAGTGCTCACTTAATGACAAGCTAATATTTCAAACAAAATACAACTTCTGTAATGAGATACCTCGTTCCTGCCAGGATGTTATTAGGATACCTGCTACAGCGATCTAATGAGATTGACCTTCATTTCAAAACAAATTGCTCTCCTCCCGAAATTATTTTTAATGGCCTTCTTGATTTATGTAAGGGGACCTATAGCGATAGCCTTCTGTTGGGGGAATAAATGATTCCAATAATTATAAATTTTATCAAATTGACAAGCCATTTTCAAGTGCTATTCTATTTTTATTGTTACCCGTACGCTGAGTCCAGCATTATGAAAGTCCCTATTTTCTCTGCCTCTCCGCAAAGAGCAAAATAAACGAGTTTGGTTCATGGCGACTCGACGATAAAAACATTTAATTGCTGCCCCGTTTTTAGCAGTTCCTAGGCGTTCACCTTGCGGGGATTGGGGCTCCCTGGAGTGCTGTTTGCTGCCACCTCCCGGACATCTCTCCAAACGTCGAGGAGATCAGATCCGTGCTCTGATGTTCCCTTCCTCCTGGCATTAAAAACAGTTGTGCGTGTGACTTCTCATATTTATTTTTAATGAGATGAATTCTGTTTTAAAAGATAATGAAGAGAAAAAAATAGAAGTTTGCGTGCTGGATAGTTGTGCTGACTGCCTTAACCCTATTAGTTAGCCGAAGCAGCCTGGTTGAAGCGTTTCGGAGGGAAGATGCTTAAGGTGGGCACGGTTGGTGTGTGTTAGTAAGAGATGCAGAGGCCATGCTATCCTGTAGTTATTCCAATCCAAAAAGCCCAAGGCCCTTACCAGCATCATTTAATCCTCACCACATCCTTGGGAGGCAGCTTTCATTACGTGGCACCAGTTCTATGGACGGAGGTCATGGATCCGCTGTGTGGTGGCAGATTCTCAGGTTTTGCATGCAAGCTTCCAATTACAGGAGGAGAAAGAAAGCTCGAGTGGTAGGAAAACGATCCCAATGCGGGTTTTCTTAGTGCAGCATGTGCATCTGGCCACTTTTTAACTCCAGACTTTCTGCAGATCCGGGCTACAAATATGGTAGCAAATTCCTCTTCCAAAAAATCCCAGCAACACCGCGTAAACAACTTGACTCAGGGAAGTGGTTGGGCATTAAGCGGCACTAGGAGGGAAGCAAGCGGGGCAGGGACGCGCCGTGGCACCCTGCACCTCTGCGCCTTGCCCCGCGCGGGAAGGGCTCTTCTTTCTTCCCCACAGGACAGCCCATGGTTCCCTTCTGCCAGCAGAGAGTGCTGAAGGCAAAGCAAGAACCCCGAGGAGGCCAGCCCATCTCCTCAGTAAGTGCTGTTAATTGCATTTACTTTGCAATGACAAAACCAAGGAAGTGGCTGATGCCTGTGCAGGCACCGTCACTACGTGCGGGTACAGGGCATGGAGCACCCCGGGCACCAAGACAGCCGGATTTCAGTTCTCCTGCAAATAAAGAGAGGTAAAAATAGCTTAAGTCTCCAGTGTGTTACAGCAGAGAACCGCTGATTTCAGTACCGTGCTGTCGCCTCTTAAGCCCTGTGTAACTGACTGGCAACCACGTGTTTAACCCAGAAATCCTCGTGATCCCACCCCTCTCGGGCATCATCTCACCAGCTGGAGATCTCTGATTCACCTACCTGGGCTTCCAATACACAGAGCAAAGCCGGTCTCCCTTGCTCCAGACACAAAGCATTTTTTGGGGTAGAAAAGCCTGTGAACTCAACGAAAGCATCACGTATCTACGCCTAGATACAGCAGATAAGGTTTTACCTCCAGCAGCAGCGGTCACACAAATGCTGCAGGAATAAGATACTGTTACTGGGACCGAGATTGGAATCCTCCTGCCCCCATCAGCATCTCTCCTTTTTGTTAGTCTCCTAGACGCTGACTGACAAGGCAGCAGCTTTGCAGGCGAGCAGCAGCGCCCTTGCCAGGGCTCGTGTTTCCGCCGGTGACCCAGCACGTGTTGAGGAGCGGAGGCAGGAGGAGCAGCAGGGAGGACCCGGCTGCGCGAGGTTCCCACCTGTGGCCACCTGGACGGAGCACCGGAGCTCAGGAAACGTCGCGGCATCCCGTATGGATTTCCGTGCCGGAGGGGCCCCTGCTCCCCACGCAGCACCCCCCGGGAGGCTGAGGGTGTCTTGGGAGGGCAGATTGGCTGAACGCTCCAGGGCAGCTTTATCCCGGGCTAGACTGGGTAGGGGCCGAGCTCCTTTGCAAACGCTCCTCACGCCATAAGCCACTGAGAAGAGCTCTAGTTCACCCTTGGAAAGTTCGTATTTGCATCTGCCTTTTGGTGTTGTTGCTTTTGGTTTAACCTGCTTGGGAACATCTTTATAGTGAAAGGGATGGCATGTACTGTTGTAGGCTTTAAAAATATATAGAAGCAATAGAGAGAGCGTGTGTTGTACTGCTGTTATTGATTGGTTTTGGTTAAAATAAAGGAACAATGAAATCCCGTAAAACCAGAGGCAGAAGCCCTAATTCAGCAGGCTGGGCCTGTGGTGCCGCTGAGCCCAGGGGCTGCCCTGCTCCGTCTGCTCTCGCAGGGAACATTCAGCACCCAGCTCGCAGCTCTGGCACCTCTGCACCAAACGGAGAAGGGAAGAGCCCCGGAGCATCCCATTGTTACAGGGATACGGGAAGGCAGGAAGGAAGCGTCCTCAAATGGGCTGCTGGGATTTGTCTCCTTTGGATCCTCCCGTAGAGCTCAGTGGGATTTCGACTTAGGCTTCCCATTCCTGATGAGATTTTGGTGGATCCCCCCCAGAACCCACAAAAAAAAGACCCCTAACGCATCAACCCCGCGTACTTGAGAAAAGACGAGCCGTGTCCTGAGCTGGGATGGGACGACTCGCAGGGAAGCTGCGACAGTGATGGGTGCCCCGTAAACCTGGGTGCACTTTTCTCTCGGTGGCCGTCGGTGTCCCAGTGCTCCAGGTACCCTATGTGCTGGGATGGAAGCGTGGCGCTCCTGGAGGGTCTGCATTGAGCTTGAGCCTTGAACTTGAGCTAGAGACAGACAGCAAGGGATGTCCTGTGCAAGGGCGGCTGCTTTGGAATTAGGACTTTTTGGAGAGAGGAAGAAGTGCAGCCGAGGATAGAATTAGGTCATAACTTTAGGATGCCAAGATTCCCCTCTCGCTTTTGTTTGTTGCTTTTGTAAGGCAGGGACTCACGTTTAACCCTGTTGGAAAGAATAATCTTTTGTCTGCGCTCACTGGATCGAAGGCACTCACTGGATTGAAGTACAAAGAAATTCGCTGACGTGGGGAAAAATTAATTTTCTACATTTCTAAAATATAAATAGTCAATCCAAGGCAGCTGAAGTGTTTAACCAAAGAGGTTTGGAGTGTCAGGAAAATGACTGAAATGCAGCGCAGCACCGAGTGCTTCCAAGGCAAAGTCCGACCTGGGGCAGGAGCAGCTGTGGATTGGGGATGATGAGCTGGGAAGAAGGGCCCCTTTTCAGAGCGAGGAGCAGGACCCAGCGGAGTGCAGCGCAGTGTCCTGAGCCCCCTGACCGGCAGAGAAGCTCCGAAATCCCTGGGCTCCTCACAGCCAATAAGTGCATTCAAATTAGAAACTCCTGAGCCATCACACCCGTCCTGCGGCACTTGGGCAGCGTGGAAAGCAGAGTTATTCTCAAACAACACCTGTAATTGCTGAACGAGCAGGGTGGCGGGTGCTTTACCTGCAGAGGTGCCGGGCCGCCCTCCTCCGCAGCCGGCGTGGGCGGAGGAGCAGAGCCCCTCTGGAAATCAAAGCTCCCGAATTTAGGGGTGATTTTAGAAGATGAACACGTGGCTGTTATGCAGGTGGAATCTTTTGCTATTCCATTATATCCATTTTGGAAATCGCTAAGGACTCTNGCGTGGGCGAAGGAGCAGAGCCCCTCTGGAAACCAAGGCTCCAGAGTGTGAGCCCAGAATTTAGGAGTCGCCTTAGCAGATGAACACCCGGCTGTTATGCAGGTGGAATCTTTTGCTATTCCATTATATCCATTTTGGAAATCGCTAAGGACTCTGAGCACTGACCTAACTACCTGCAGGATAAGGCGCACTTTCCATGCATGGCCAAAGCAAATTGCTCTTCTGCCTTTCCAGGAGACAGCATAAATCCAGAGCCACGCCAGTGGCTTATTGCGGCAATTTGGAGATGTAAGAAATATTGCAATCAGATGTTTCCAATTTAATTCAATCCTTCATTAAGTTGATCTCCCTTTTAATTCAATCTCAGCCTCAGAGACTAAATCATTTGCATTAAAAATAGCACAATGTCCACCCTTTCTTTTAATCAATGTGGTCTGCTTTAGGCAGGTATTAATGGGTAATCTGATTACTGGCTACGCAGTGAGTTGACATTTAATTAATAACCAAGGGGAAAATTTTACAACTTCAGAAAATTATCAAAGGAGCAAAGAAACCAACCCCTAAAAAGACACAGGGCGTTAGACAAAATCCGAAGGAAGTTACCAGGGCCGTGGATCAGCCTGCATAGCCCTCGCGGCGAGCGTGCGCCCGTGCTCTCGCCACGGGTGACGGCGCGGCCACGTGTCTCGGCTGAAGCAGATTAGCAGCAGACCTGCAGGAGCAGGGAGGTGTCTGCTAATCTAACATCCCTTCCTTGTGGGCTTATTTACACTTACTAATGGGATTTGTGTCAGGCGCTTAGTGCTGTAAACTGCTGCATCCGCGCTGAGGGCTGGCAGCCCTCCCGGCTGCACGGAGCCGGTTGTGGGAACGGCACCGGCCGCCCGACGGCAGCAGCTCCTGCACCCTGCTCAGGAGGAAAGGACAACTGCGCACGGGAGCTTCAGTGTAATAAAACTAGTTTATTTACACAGTAACATGAATGCCACAGAGTACACAGCAAAGTACCACAGCAAACCAGAGTGTCACTGCCCCCGATCACAAAGGAAGGCTTGGAGTTTATATGCTCATTCATATAAAAATGTGTAAATACCAATATGAAGCACCAGATAAAGCAACGCAACCAGGAATTCCAAATACAAATTACCCACCAAAAATGGAGTTGAAATCAAAAACAAGCAAAAAAAATCCCTTTTGTTTTTCTAAGGGATTTTAAAGAAATCCCATTTATAAAAGACCATCAATTTTGGAATCCCTAATTTTAAAATAATTTTCCCCTTTAATCAAAAACAAGAACATATTCTTAAATGCTCAGCATAATTAAGATTTAAAAGAAAAAAACCCAAGGATTCCAACTGCAAAACTTTCGAATACCAACAAGCCAAAGGATAAAGAAACAGAGGTTTCAAGTTCTTTTGGAAGAGGTGCAATTTGTTTCATGAAACTACTATGTTCAACTTTACACAACCTTAAATATATATTATATATACAATATATAATATATATATTTTCAACAAAAAGGGGCAAAGAATAGTTTTGGGATACAAAGCTTCATATACACACATATATATATATGCATATATATGAACATATATTTCTTCCATATAAAAAAAATCCAACCTCTTCTAAATCCCTGAAATCTTCCCCTTGGATTTAAGGAAAAAAACATCTTCATAGCCTGAAGTACAACCCAGATTCTGCAATTCTGTCGAGTGGTGAATGCGGATGTACAGGGCAGGGCAGGTGAGGAGCGGCGACCCTGCACACGCGATGCGGAGCGCAGCCCCGGCGCATGGGGAATTATCGGATTTACCCTCTGTGTCTGTTCAAACCATCCTGCCACTAAGACTGCAACCAAGTAATAGAATCCGTGCAGATTGTCTACCAGAAATTCCTTGCAATACAGCAGCGGAGAGGCCGTGCTCTGCCTGCTGCAGACCAGGAGACCCGACAGAGATTTTAAAGAAAAATCTGTTTTGCCTTTTCCTCCCTTGAAGTGTTTGGAACCCAGATGATGGTTTGAGGAACCTCTCCACAGGTGCAGGTTTGGGAGCAGTGTTATTACAGAGGCATTTCGATCCTGTACTGCACTTCTTTCATGTTATCCTGCTGCAAAACAAGGCGTCACGCGCGGGCTCGTCTGTGCCCGGCCTCAGGGGTCTGGGCAGCAGCAGAACCTCCACCAACGCGGGGAAAAATGCTGGCCCCGTCCTGCAGCAAATACCCCCTTCAGACTGCTTCCTGGGGAGGCAGCCTGTTTACGCTTAGTTTTCATTTGGGGAACAGGGGGAAGTGCATTATAAGGTCTGATGCAGTTCCCACTGATAAATATTCCCTCAGAAAAACTGTGAATAAATAAAAAACAAGGCTATTTAATTCATGTTTGCATATGGCTGTTGACTACTTAACCGTTTAACATTCTGTTAAGAAGGAAAAGAAAAATCTATTAATTTGGGTGGGTCTTCTCAGCACAACAACTGAGAAATGGAGACATTTTCATTCAGCAACAAACTCTAATTTTACATGCTGAACTATGGGACCTCTTGTATGAGGCTGCAGAATAAACTCTAATAGCTGATTGCCAGAACCCCTCTGGTTTATAGGAACAGTATATCCTTCTCTCCAGCACGCTGGAATTCCCATGTTAATCCATCAGGATGATCCATTCATGTCTCGTGGGTGCTTTTGGCACACGTGTTGCTTAGAAGGTGCAAGGTGGAACATGTGTGCAGGGCTCGCTGCCTCCTTGTCTGCAGGCTGGCAGTAAAATACCGAGCTACAGATTTCACCACGTGGGAGGTTTAAAAGGAGGCCCTGCCTCTCTTACCCGGCATTCCAGAGGCTCCAGAGTAAAATCCTGGGCATTCCTGAAGATTTCTGGGCAAGTTTTCATGCATAGACCGGATCAAATCTGAGGCTTGAAAGATAAACTGGAATTGGTGATTCACTAAGACATACAGAGCAAAGGCGCCTCCCGACACACCTCGGCAGGAGGCTCCCAGCGCTGCCGTGTTGGAGGGTCGCACTCGGCGCCGCAGCGCGCGGCGGCCACCCGCCGGGCACCTGGAATGGATTGTCAGAGCAATTGGCTTCGTGGGTGCTGCCGTGGTCAGGCGAGAGCCACCCACTTCTTACCCGTGACACCTCCCTTGGGCACCTTCCCTGCCAAACCTGAGAGCCAGATTTGGCTCCTAATGGAAGCTACGCTGCGCTCCAAGCCACGTGGGCGCAGAACTGAACCTCCAGAAACGAACGTTCCCGCGGGAGGGATGCGCTCACCCCACAGCACACACCACAGCAGGTCTCGGCACAGCAGGGTCACTCCTAGGGCTGGCACCCGAAGAAAGGGGTTCCCACCGACTGACCAGGTTCGTTTTCGTTTTTTGACAAGGCACTAAACATTGTGAATCCAATCACCGTGCTCTCTCTGTAACAGCAGAGAGATTTTAATGGCTCTAAAAGGATCGGAAACCACTCGTAATTCTTCAAGCAAGCGTTTGATTTTCCAGAAATTACTTTGCACCTGAAAAATCTGTAGAGTTCATGTTAAAAATATTTGAATGGCAGCTTTTATTAATAGAAAAATATATATTTACAGTCAATACTGTTATCTTAGATTTGCAGCTCTTCCTATTTCTCGAGCTCAGCTGAAAGTGCTACGCTACTAAAAATCCAGAGTCTGAGCACATGGCCATGGAGTCACCGTGCACATGAAGGTCTGTTCCTGCACGCACTGGACCCCAGGTGCAGACAGAGTGGGTTTTTTTCCTTTTGCTTAGCAATTATGCTGTAGCATTCTCAGGAGGTGGTTACAATCACGTGGATGCATACATTCTCAGGTGTTTATCTGGCACAACCTGCTGCCAGGATGGAGCACCGTCGCGAGCACAGTTACGATCACCGGCTACGGGCAAGTCTGCAGAGCCAGCCTGACGCTCCCAGCGATAGCTCAGGCCAGATTTTGTTCGACTTTGTTGACCATTCTTTCTTTTTTTAAAGAAAACAAAGAAACAAAACCACACACACGCGCGCACACACAACACTACAAACTGCTAAAGTTACCCAGTGCTGCACAAGAGAGAGATTCGTAGTGAACATCTACCCATGCTTGATTATACTGCGGAGCTAAAATGAGTACTGGTTCATCACAAAAATACAAACCGAAATCAGATAGCTAGAGATACAAACGCTTTGGACCAGCTGCATTAGACACGAAGGGCTGCAGGACATTCGGAGTTCAGCGCTGCGTGCAAGCGGCCGAGAGCACAAAACCTGCCGGCCAAAAGCAGGGAGGAGCAGGCGCCGGGAGCCGCGCGGGCACCACGGAGCCAACCCAAAGCAGGGCGCAGAGCAGCAGCAGTGGTAGCATCCGCGGTGCCTGGGGGTCGCAGAGCGCCGAGGGATGCGGCTGCTCGAGCCTGCACTGGTCCCGGGCCACGACGCGCGTGCGGCGGCAACGGCATCTCCGCGAGCTGCGCCGCGCTGGCGCGGGAACGCTCTGATGTAGTGAAGTACCTCGACTACATACATTGCACTTGGACTTTCAACGCACTTTTTGTTTCTTTTTTTTAATCAATGCCAACATCCTAACCTTTTTTGCCAAAAGGAGAAAAAATACACATCACATTAAAATATATTATTCTTACCCTTGCCTGATCCTTCACTGATACAGGTGAATCAAACAACAGAATAATAATCAGAAGTTTCAAAACTCTCTAGAAAGGTCATAAAAACAGCCTATATTCTACTGCACAATCGATGTAGGCTTCTACACACTATTCAGCTTAGCTCTGATCGATGCCCGAGAAGACTAACAGAGACATTTTACCCCCTCTGAGTGGATGGGGTGGATGCAGAGCTAGTTTTGCTGACCTCAAGCCTGCAGGACTGTTTGTTCAGTGTCCACGCATCTGGTCCAAGCATGCATGTGCTGCATAAAGTGGCTATTTGTTTCAAGGTTGAAGTGAATTGATTCCTCACAGTTTTAACAATTAAAATGAAACATCATTCCAAAAAAAAAAAAAAAAAAAAGAACACACGGATATCTGCGCGTTTATGTGCCGGGAAAGTACAGGAAGGGGCTGCAGATCTAGCATCAGGTAAAGGCTGGTGCGTAAAGTGAACACTGTAATGTACAGCTTTAAAAAATACATACAAGAATTGCACATAGATCCATAGGAGAGAAGCACAGGCTCCTAACGAGGGCTGTCTGCTGTCCATCGCCCAGGTCAGAGTATTCGGTGCCACTTTTCCCCCCGTGTCCAAGCTGGGCATTCCTGGGGGCTCGGGGAAGCTTTGGGAGCCCAGGGATACTGAGCGAGGGCTGCCGGCCGCGGCTGCCTTGCAAAGCCAGGAGCTCCGTCAGGCTGGATTGTAGAAGTTCTGTCTCTTTAATACTCAGCAGCTCCTCTTGCAGCCCCAGTGCCCGTGTGCTCCCCGGGCTACCTTGACAGAGCGCCACGTTTAGGCTGTTGTCTACGCTGGGAAACACGGGTTACACAAAGGAGAGGAGCAGCCAAACGGCGCTGCAGGAAAAGCGGATCCCGAGAGCGCTCGCTGCGGCTGCCAGACTGGACAGCTCCCCCACTAGCTGAGAACCGGTGGTGCTGCCCCTTGCTTTACCCCTCGGAGACCTGCCTGGAGCGCGACGGTCTCCGTGCGGCCTGGGAGCGCCGAGCGCTCCTGCTCCCGCCGGCACGCGGCCGCGCCGGTTTCCATCGCGCGTTGCGGAACAGAAGAGGTGGCTGCTGCTTCCCAGCTCACAGCGCGGCTGCCACAAAGGGCACGGCCTTCCTGCCCTCTGCAGCTGCGGCTCCAGAGCCTTCCGCGAGGGAAGGGGCATTCCCGCCGTCCACCTGGCGCTCCCTGTTCTGCTGTGCAACACAGTTACATCCGCAGCACATCAGCCCCCCGGCCTGGGAATACAGGGAATGGGAAGACAGAAAGTGCATCCCGTGCTTTTTAATGCGGAGAACTTAAGCGAGGGATAACGGTGTGATTAAGGCAGGATCACTGCAATCAAGGATCCACAGTTGGAAAGGGTACGGGCAGGCAGTAAGGGGCAGAGAGAGGGGCAGGAGGACAGGACAGAGGTGCTGCCTGCTGACACGGCCACAGCCAGCACCACGACCACGCCGGGCAGGAAGACGGGAGGCCTAGAGCCTGCAAAGATGCAAACCCCTCTGGATGAGGCTGGAGAAAGAGGAACCCAGCCCAGCTAGGGGTGACTAAGCAGCGAGAAAGATTCGCGTGGGCTGCGGAATGAAAGCAACGGGGGCTTTGTGGCCTGCAGCGTGGGGGACCATCACTTCCCGTTTAATGATTAATCCATCTCCGCTGATGGCCACTGCCATCGGCTGTCACCAGTGCTACACACAGAAATGACAGAAACCGTCCCGAAGAGGAGGGGAGTTTGTTCACTGCCACGACACAAGTAGTGATACCTGCTAAGGTTTGCTCTCCTTACCAACCGGGTCACAAAAAGTCTGATCCAAATGCAGTGTAAAACTAAGCCTGGCAGAAAGCAAAGTTTTGATTGCATCAGACATGGGATGTGATGTTTCCAATTAGAACCTGTTTGCTCAGGCTTGCTGGCTTTGAAATCTAGGCTTTTTTTTTTTAAGAAAAAAAAACAACACTTGTAGGAAGTGTGAGCCCGAGGGCAGGCTGGAGTGAGGGCTGGGGCAGGGGGAGGCTTCATGGAAAGCAACAGGTTCCGCAAACTAGTGCTGCTGCATGATTCTCACAACGCGGTGAAGCGAGTCTGTAGTGGCAAACGCCAGGTATTGACAGCAAAGCCAGTCTTCGAGAAAAACTCCGGAGTCCCTGTCAAAGGACTTCTCTGCAAACTTGATCATCAGCAGCGTCCGTTTGATGTCCAGCCAGTTCTGGAGCACGGCATCCCTCCGGGCCGGGTTGGACGACGCGCGGAGCGCGTGGAACAAGTCGTCGCGTGGACCCCACAGCAAACACTGGAGGATTCCCTTGGCTTCCGATATCAGGATCCTCTCTGAAGGGTTGGGATTCAGCAGGCAGCTGGCAAGTTGTTGGAGCCCTTGGGAATAGAGGGAGCGGCAGGGGATCTTGGGGAGGTCGGCACGGGTGTACTCCTTCTCCTTCAGCTCGGGGTTCTCATCGAAGGGGTTGGGTAAGTGCAGCATTTCATAGATGAGGATGCCGGTCTGGAACTCGTCACACTTCTTGTACTGCGTTGCAGTGATGATTTCCGGAGCCAGGCGGGACTGATCCCGCAGGACCTCCGGATCCACCATGTGACTCTTCTGCTTGGCCTGGGAGAAGTTGCTCACGATCAGCCTGGCCGGGCAGGCCGTGTTGGGATTGGGCTCCGCAGACTCGGAGTTCGGAGAGCCGCCGCCTGGCCTGGCGTGAACCAGCAGCAGGTTCTCCAGCCGCAGATCGCAGTGGGTGATGTGGTAGGGTTTCAGGTGCTCCAGGCCCAAGCACAGCTGGAGGAGGAGCAGACAGACCTGCCTCTCATACAAATCCGGGCATTTGGCATGGCGGGGTGCAGATTCCCGCACGAAGTCGGCCACCGTTAGGTAGGGGACCTCCCGCGTGATGACCACGACGCGGCTGCGCTGCTTGCTCAGGGTGCCCTGGCTGCTCGAGCTGTCTTTCTGTGAGGCCTCTGTGCTGCAAGGAGGCTCCTTGTTCTTCCGCTCGGGCTCTTCCTCCTCTTTCTGCTCTTCCTCCACCTCCGGAACGTCGTTATCCTCCCACGGGAGGAGGCGAACGGGCACCTCAGCAAGGAAATGGCCACAGTCCTGCTGGATGTTGAAGTTGATGGCCAGGCTCTGCCGGATGGATAAGCTGTGGTAATACTGCTGGGATTCCTTAGCTTTGCTCTTACAGATCTGAGGGAAGAAAACAAACAGGACAGACACAGTGTAAGAATCCTTAATTTGTAAATTCTATAACCTTTTTTTTAATACACTTTCTTGGTGGGTATCCTCATTGTAGCTCTGAACACAAATAATGAAGAGCGTTACTGAACGGACCTTGGAAGGCACCTTAAGGCACATGAACAGTTACTGCTGCACAGGAGCAACCTCACCAGTAGGTGCGAAGTGGCTTTCCCTGTTTGCCTGTTAGAAAAAGAAAACCACAACCCAGTCCAGGCAGGTCGCAACTGCAGTGAGAACAGCAGCAGGAAATTCAGAGTACAGCTTGCTTCACATTGACTTGTTCAGCCACCTCCTTTTATTTCTCATTCTTCTCTCGGGTTTCTGTGAAGCTTCAACAAGACACAAACCATCAAGAGGAGCTGCGAGGGGGGCAGCGCGGACCAGCCGGCGGTGCCATCAAAAGACCCCGGCGCCGCCACGCCATCCCGCCGGGCACGGAGCCCTCCCGGCCGGAGCCGCGTGGAGCCAACGCCTGTCCTGTCCGCGGCGGGGAGGAGCGGGGCAGCCCAGCTCCGAACCTGGTGACAAATGGCAGCTCCTTAGACTGAGGCACCATCGTCTGTCAGGAGCCTCAGTACACGCTTGTACCTGCCCTACAGAGCTGCAGTTCATTTCTTTCTAGAAATACCTTGTTCCCAGCTAAATTAGCACCGTAATTATTGTCCTAAGTAATTATTTACACTGTCACAACGACCGGCAGCTCCAACCTGGGCCCGACAGCGCTGGGCAGCCGCTGCGGACGCTGTTCTAAGGCAGCGGCTGACTGCAATCACTGCCCTGCAACGAGCGGGGACGCGGCGCGACTCACTGCACCCACACGGCGCGGGGGCGAGCGGGCGCCTTGACGCGCAGGGTTAACCCCGGGGACCAGCGGGCACCACGCGGCAAGAGGCCCCACTGCAGAGCCGAGGCAGGAAGACGCTTTTCTCAGATGAAGCTGGAGCTTTTTTTAGCTCATGCCGAAGAAAAGGGAGGTCGGATTAATAAGGCACAGGAGGCCAGTGAAAGGCAGCACGAGTTCTACGCATCCGTGCGGTCAAGGAGTTCAAGCCTTGGACTAGCCCTAAATATAAGAGCAAGGTGGCTTTTCTGTACACCTCTCCCCTTTCTCCTTCTCCTCAGGAACTCAAGTGGGGCCAGCTCTAAATTGGCCTTTCACGAAAAGAAAAAAAAAAACTTTCTTTTTTACTTTTTTTTCTTTTGTTATATCTCTTCTGTACTTACATATTTCAGAACCCTACAGTGTCATGGGAGATTAAGTGTTTCATGCTGGCTGTTCAGCAGGGCGCCGCGTCAGATAACGTGGGGCCATCGGACACCCAGCGCCGGCGCGACGGCCGCGCGCCTCTCCCTGGGCCCGTTCCTGCTGCCACACATCACGGGCATTTAAGCCTCCCTAAACATGATGGACACTGAGGTCTGAAGTGCCCGTTCACCCTGCCGTGCACAAATAAATTCGAAAAACACACTTTGTAGCCCATTCGACTTAAAAGAGGAGGATCCTGACTTCTTGGGGAAGTGCTGGCACTGCCACCCTTAGGCCACGGCTCTTGCCAATTACCATTTCCAAATGTATCTCACACTGTTAGGGGGAAGTGAGTTACCGACGGAAAGTGGCACTGTCAAGACTTAAGAATGTAAACAGATAACAGTAAAAATGCAATTTTATATGAATTGAAAATGTCAGCCAGCTGTCTTGGAGACTAAATTCCTCAGATTTAGTAAATACCTAATGTTATACAAAGGTAAAAGAAACTAAACACTGTCCTACCAGTGTCACATGCATGAACCTAGCAAGACTACTAAGCTCTTCTGTAGGTCACCAAAACGCTGTGCAGACTGTAACTTTTGGTTATCATCGACCCTAGCCAAACCTGAAAGGGCAAATAAGAGGCAAAAGGCCACAGGATTCTCTACGTGCCGGAGCAGCCGCTCTCCAGCATGTTCCAGAAACATTAGAAAGACAAATACTCCAGTGACAGGTCTCCCTCTTATTCAAAAATGCTCCTAAACAGCCTTTGAGAGAGTCAAGAAGAAAACTCCTGTGTAACTGCAGTTTTCAGTTTTTGTAGGGTTCCAGCATCATCAGGCACGTCTCGTATCTGCGCAGCTCTACAGCGCTCTGTGACAGGAGCAGATTTATGATGAATAATCGTAAGTTAAGAAAAGGGACTCCCTTGAATTTACACTCTGCCATTACTGGAGTCTGTATAAATTACAGCTCAGGATGATCTATGCAAACCAAAATTATATATTGCCCCGAGTAATGTGGGCTGTTTCATAACGGAAATGTATTTATGTATTGAACCCAACTCGTACTTTATTTCTGCCCTTTCCCGTCCTGTGTGGAACACGGGGAGGATGGGGCTGAGCCGAACGGAGCTGAGTTCGGAGCCGCTCCTCCCAGCCTGGAAGTAACAAAACAGGTTCCCTCGTGGGACAGGTGACACACGAGCCCTGTTTGCTCACCCTCCTGCGGCGCTGGCTTAGAAGGCGTTACAGGAAATGATGCCCTGTGCGCGTGACGGTGTGTCAAACATTAATCACCCGACTTCTATTCCTTATGAGACTTCGGTGACCTAATCCAAAATATCAACGCACGGTAAAAGAGTTCAAAAGTCAAGCTAACGCGCTGATAAGAGCCGTGCAGAGGAGCTGCCGCACACAGAGGATTCCCACAGCCTCCTGCCGGCTGAGAACGCTCTCCCGGCAGGAACACGCGGCCTGCAGAGCGCTTGCTCTCTCAAGCCAATTAAAACGTCTCCATTTGGTGACTAGAAGGCCTTCTGAAGTGCAAGAAAAGGTTTTTTCCTTACCTTTAAAAACCCCAAAAGCAGAGGATCAAGCTTGATCCTACTTTCTAATTACAGCTCCAGGCAGCCTTTTTTTTTTCCTATATATGTTAAAACCGGCCCCATTCCCTGGAGCCAGGAGCAGGAGGCCCAGCAGGACCGGCCGGCAAAGCGGATCCCGCCGTGCTGCCAGCCCTGCCAAGGGCCCCTCCAGCCCCGTGAAAACCCCCTGGAAGGGAGATCCCACAGCCCTCCTTCTGCACTGTCTCTCCTCTTTCTCCTCGTGTTCCAGCCTAAATCTCTTCCCACTACAAATTAAATCAATTGCCCTTCTCCTAACTGCTATTAAAAGCTATGCATTCCCGTTCTTTTAAATGTACTTTCACAAGCAGGAAAAGAAATGTAGCTTTGTTCACCTCCTCATTGCTTTCCTCCCAAAATAGCCAGCCCTTATTCCCATCGCCTTTATTCCTAACCCTCTGCTTCTTGCTGCTCATTTCTGACCGTCTCATTGACCGCATCCTCCCGCAGCGGCGCGGCAGCGAGGAGCTCCGTGCAGGACCCCCGTGGGACACGCACGGCGTCGTCTCAACGCTGCCCAGCGCTAACGGGCCCCACGAGCCGCTCCACAGCCTGGGACAAGCTCTGGAGCAGCCTCTGGATGCCCTGCAGGGACATCCTTCCCCCAGTGCTCTTCAAGAGCTCTTCAATGAGATTTTATTTCAGAGCCATCTCTAATGAGATGAGAAACGAGATGATGAAATGGAGATACTAATTTCACCCCGGGTACAGAGCCATTAGATATTATCCGTGTAACAACAAAACCGAAACTGAAGACCAAAGTGCCATTATAGTTAAAATCAATACTAAAGCGTCAGCATTAATAGAAACAGCTTTCCACTCATCTTTCTATTGATAGGGAAGATAACCAATACAGGAGACAGTCCTCTAACCCCATGAACGTGCAGCAGTCATGGCTTTTGGACACCCTTCCCACCTTTCCACGCTCCAGGTGAGCTGATGGTAGTTAATCTCGTTTAACCATTATTCATCCTAAGCAATCATGCCTATTCCTGATTTTCTCTTTCTATTTTAGATTCCTGATGCATTTCTGCCTTGTTCAGTACGTGCAGGGATTGCACTTGTCCGATCCCCGTTACGCTGGTTCTCACAACAGCTTTTATTTTAGCGTAACCTTTCCGCAACATACCCGGAATGACTGATAAGATGCTGGTTTCAAGGGAGTGCAAGTCGGTGCTGTCCCAGCTCTCCCAATTACCGAGAAGATGCTACTGCACTTGTTAGCGAAGGAAAAATACCTCTGGGGCTGCAATTTTATGAAAACCCTTCTTGCAAGGCTACTTCTGCTTTTGCCTGTTACAAAAGCAATTTCCTAACCTTGACTGGGTTTATTGCTTTTGTTTCTAATGCGCAAGTCAAGGTAATTTGCACTTGGCTTCTTGAAACTCTTGGCGAAGGCGTGCGTTAGGAGACTAGGTGAGAGCAGAGCAGGGCACGCAGTAAAATGCTGTGACTGGAACCGCACACCCTGGGGAGCAGGGCTCAAGCCCAAAGAAACAGGCTGTGCTCTACCTCGTCTTAACCCAGACTTACCAGGTTTACCCAGATTTATCAGACGACCTTCTGGTGATACCATCTACACAAATGTTCACTCTGGTACTAGTTCTTCCTTTCAGAAGATGTCAAACAGTTACAGCTTCATTTAGCATTGCTTTATATTACTCCTTTTGGAGAGCTGGCATTAACATGTGATTTTGGACTTATGACTCAAAGACCCTTAACTTCTTTGGGGGAGGAGTGGGAGGATCACTGCTGTAGTCAATAAATATATAATAAAAAACATTTTTTCCCCTTAGCACATTATTTCAAACCAAATATTAAAGTCACCAGATTGAGAAAGAGTTTGTTGTTAGTCTGCATTGCTTGGGTATTTCCACTAAACTCAAAGAGCTATTCAAAGTGAGACCGTGGCTCCATATACACTCTCAAAGTGTATTTATAAAGCTCCTTTTGCTACTTCCACTTGTTCAAAAGTAACACAAATACTGCACTTTGGATTCAATAGAGACACCAGTAATTTTAATCCTACCATTTTTTCCCATTCTGTTTTAGGGGTGAGGGGCTTTAAGCAACAGAAATACATGGCACAGCTGTTGGAGGGGGATGAATATGTAATTTGACTCACACATTAGAGATGTGTAAGAATAACCCTAGTATATTTGTTAAATCTAAATTCACAGCATCTCAACACATTCCTACTGAATTAGGCTGTCATTATAAGGCTATAAATATTAAAATTAAAAGATTTTGTAAAGGTCTAGTCCTAAACTGAGATCTTGTAATTCAAAGGTCAACCCGAGATGCAAATGCTAAGGCAAAGTTGAAATTCACTAAAATTTAGTTCAAGGAGAAATGAACAAATTAGCAAACCCTAACGGATTAGAAAAAAATACATGCAGCAGTATATTAGCATAGAGAATGCAGTATCCAAAACATGAGCTAAAGAAATACACAGCTAAAGAGAACCCAACACAGCTGAAAGCATAATGTTAAGGTAAGTAAAAGAAAGAAAATGAAAAGATAACGGTAATCCCTTAAGATGGTCCTGCTTGACTTATAAATAAATCAGAGAGCATCTGTATTGAGAGTATATGTTCCTGCATCGCATTAACTGCGAGGGAGGTTATTTTCAAGAATAACTTTTCCTCTCATCACGCCAGCGCAACAGTCCCCGGTGACCTGCAGCTCAATGCTATTTTATGGATTCCTCACAAACTCGAGAGACCATCACCCCTATTACAGCGCACTAAATTCTGTTAGTCGGTGAACTGATTTCCTGGAGAACATCTGTAAGTACAAGAGAAAAAGAAAAAGCGTGTCTTTGTCCATGCTACCGAGTTGTTTTTCCTTTGTGCTGACTTTGTACGAGAGATCCTGCTCTCCTCCTAAATACCTCTAAGAAAATAACAGCGTGGGTCCTGCCTGGCAGGAACTACTTGAGGGGCACGTCCCACCCTGCGCAAAGAGAACCAGATTAGACAGAACCCGAAACTCTGCGTATGGAAAAGCACCACTTTGGGTCCAGGAGTGCCAGGCTGCAGGCTGAGGTCGCACTGCTGGAATCACATTCCTTCAAGGTTCGAATTACAGTTCCCTGCAGCCAGCTCGCCTCTCTGCTGCGGCTCCCCGTGCGATATAAGCGCACACTGGAGTGGGTTTCATCAACGGAGGTGTTTGACTCGGTATTTAATACACCTCGTCCTTCTGCAGAAGTGCTAACCGGCTGCAATGCAGAAAATAACAAGCCACCTCTCTAGCAGGCTGTTTTTTTCATCCGTATATAAAAAAGACTGAATAATGTCAGAGTGTTGATTCTGCAACCAGAGCAGGCTGACGGATATGGAGAATTCCTGACCTTATTCATGAGCTGTTTCTCAGTTGTTGGTGCCAATGGACATGCTATCCACATTACATTGCAAATGCTTTCAAAAAAGAGGCCCTGGTTGGCTAGTAAACAAATATATATGCCAAAGAATATAGCTATGCCCACAGATCTGCTTAAAAAGGTATCTTGGCAATTCCAGGAGAATTGGAGTTTCACATCAGCTGCAACAATTTTACCTTTTAGGTATTTATTTCTTTTTCATAAACAGTCACGTGGGAGTGATAACAGTATTCTGCACTTTTTTTTTTTCCCTGAGAATTTCAAGGTGCCGTGGGAGGAGGCTCAGACAGGGCTCCCGTGCCTGGCTGGGCAGGCAGGGATGGTCCTGGGCTGAACCCGGCAGTGATTTGCTCACGGGCAGACAGCAGGGCTGAGCGATGACGACCCTGGGCTCACGGTGACTCTTCCTCGCTCTCATCCTCCTAGATGAGCACCAAGAGCTGGGCAGATACTGGGGACAACAAGAGCTCCCCTCTGCACACCTCCAGGAGCAGCACCTCGCGGGAGAGCTGCCAACTGCTCACGCACGCAACCCCAGCAGTAAATCTCGTGTGTCTTATTTCTTATATCAGCTAGCTGAAGAATAAAGTAGACAAAAAGCAATTGTTCTCTTTGTAAAAAGCAACAAAGCCAACCAGAGTTGACAAGCTCCACTTTTTCTTTTTTATGTACAGCACACAAAGCAATGCTGATGCTGGGCAGAGTGTTCGAAGGGTTGGTAATGAGGCTGGTGAAAGGGTAAGGCTCTGTATGGGAACAGAGAGATATGTTGGTCTAGAATTTACATTGAAAATCCACAAACATGGAAAACTTGGAAGTTTTCCCCAGTTAAAAGAGTAATTGTATAGGATAATCTGTATATAGATGAAGTTTTGTTATTGCATATTTGCAAGCAACTGCTGATGGGCTTGATGTTAAAAATACAGCTGTATTTTCAATTTTTCATAAAAAAAGTCCATGGTAAAGTAATTGAGTTCGGTTCATTGTTTCAGGGGTTTGAGACTTGCCAAAGGAAAAAAAAAATAAAGAGGAAATGCAAAGAGCAGATACTAGTGCCACATGTGGTTTGTGAAAGAAAGAGAAGCCAGTGTCTGGGGATTTTCACACAGCAGTGCCAGCAGCACGCACTTATGTTTGTAGGACCATCCCAGTTTGGTATGCTGTGAATTAAAGTTATTGTTGTGAGATGGCATTCCTGATGTCTAAGGCTACATTTTTAAACCCCTCTTACCTTGACTGCGTAGTTGTTGAGCGGGTCTTTGGCGTAAGAAGCCGGGTAGTAAACGGCGTCGCCCGCCTCGCAGCACGGCTTGTCGCTGGTGAGCCTGAAGTCGGACCAGCTGTCCTCCCCGAAGCGCAGCTGGTCCTTCTGGCCGGCCATGAACAAGTCTTCACATTTCAGGGCCAGCTTCTTCAGGGAGTCGGTGTGAAGGTTGCGGATTTTACCTACCACCTCTTCCCGGTTCTCAATTCCTCGATAAAGTGCTTGCCGCTGCGGCTTCTGGACGCCCTTGCCCTGCTTAGTCTGAGAGAGGTGTCTCCCCGTGAGGGACTCCATGCTGTTGGAGCACCTGTCCTTAATACTGATAGTGGTTAGGCTGGAAACACTGTTGGTTGCTGAGGTGGTGGCTCTGGACTTGTCTGTAGGCCTGTCCAAGGAGTCTCCCGACTCGTTGTCCAGGACCTTGAGCTCCAGGCTGACCGACGAGCAGGCGCTGCTCGCCTCCCAGTTGGTGTCAATGTCGTAGGTGGGGTTGGCCACGATGCACAGGTTGTTCTCCAGGGCTTGCTTCTGCAGGTCTCTGGGAGTTGGCTCCGTGTTCGCTCTCAGAATGGTTTTCTTTGGCAGCGGAGGTGGTGTTGGCTGTAAGCTGCTCAGTATCTCCTGGTCAACCAGTCCCCCAAAGGCAATGGCATCGTCCAAAGCTCCTTTCGGTTGCCGTGGCTGCTTCGGAGGTATCATGGCTGCTCTGGATTGGCCTGTGTAAGGAGAAAATAATATTTAAAAACATTAGAGCAGTTTGCAGACTGCTAATATGAGTAATATGAGTAATATGAGCAAATAGGAGTAGCAGACACAAAGAAGAAAAAAGCTGACTAGGGCCTCCCCCTTCTTGAAGAAAACCTGGAAGAAAATCTAATCAGAAAGCAAAGGGATCAAACGAGCATCACGCACAGACTGCCACACAGAGCAGGTCTAGTTGACCTGGGACAACGCCTAGGCCTATATTTTACAACCAGTTTCAGTCTTGCTGGTGTTTTACATCATGTGGGATTAATGACAGGGAGTCATTAATCTGGCAAGCAGAAACCAAAAGTCAGCGCTGAAGCTCTGGCCGAATGACTGTTACAGGAATTACGTCCCGTTTCCCTTAATCCCCTCTCGAGTCCACCGACCCGGCGTCCTTCCTTGCCGCCCGTTCCAAGGTGCTGAGGCTGGGGGTGGACGCTGTTAAGCAGCTTTCTGTGCCATCCCTCCGAGAGGTGCATTTCTCTGGCAGGTGGAGTGATCTCTTCTTTATATATTCTAATACTCGGGTGAAAAGCACTGGGGATCACTTTGATTTGAAGTGCGACGAGACTGGAAGTATTATTTCAGAATGTAAAGCAGGACACTTGAGCCACAAGTAATGTATTTTAGATAGCTCAGCAGTCACATCAGCAAAAGACAAAATGGTACCGGTGCATTCATTAGCTGAAAATGTTACATCTGCGTTCGTGAAGCCGCTGGTTTCAGTAAGAGCAGGCTCATATTTCGAGATTGCCAACACAGAAACATTATCTTTTACCCTACAATTTACAACACCCTTTGTCCGCCAGTCATAACTTTCTCCGGGAGCAATTTCCCTCCCTCGCTTGCCGTGGGCACCTTTGCGGGGAGAATTATGCTCAGGATAAGCCGGTCTAGAGGCAGTCGGGAGATTTCAAAGAGCAGCTCTGCGACACGAGAGCCCGGGCTCGCGGCTGCGAGGCTCATTGCTCACAAACGTGTGCGCTTCCAGGGAAGATAAAAACATCCTGTCGTGTTTTAGATAGTGTTTTGAGAGGACAATTATATTTTATAACTGCCTGAGTCCTTGGAAATAAAGAATAAATACACAATAATAAAGAGGGTAAAAAACAAAAACCAGACTATACAAATGAGCAACTAACTGCTCTTTGGGACAATTAAACAGTTGTTACTCATGACAATGAGATATTTTTCCATTCTTTTAAATTGAGAACTAACCCATTTTAAAAATGGGATATCTTTCCACTCAATAATCAACTGCTATTTTCAGAGAAATCATTTTATAAATTTTCCACGACTCCTGCGAGGGTCATTGACTATCATGTCAAAGTAGGAAGCCAATTTTTACAACGGCAACACAGCAAGCATGAAATGAACACTCTGTGTAATTGCAGCCGAGCAGCTTTGCTTAGAAGGGAACAGCAAGGAAAAAGCCACTCTGACGATGAGGCTGCTGTTAGGATGTGTGCTGAACCTCTGGAAAGCGAGGGCTGAACTGGAACACACAACCCAACTGTGGGGAACCTCAGATTCAAATTTGAATTTCATTACTTTGCTCCATAATTAATAATAGATGACTGTGCACTCTCCAACAAAGAAAAAAAGATCGCTTATTGTATACTTTAAAATATGCCGTTACAGTTTTTATAAATAATACAGAATCCAAAGTCCTGTTGGTCAGGATGCACAGGCCCTGGAGCATTGGGTTAGACTGCTGGAAAAACCTCTTAATTCAAGGAGATCAAGGAAGTCGGCATTTTTTTTCATACCCACAAACAGAAACACATTGAATCCTGAGCTCCTAACAATCATTCCCTGGAGACAACACTGCAAATGAAAGTTATGCTTCTATCTTTTGTTTAAGCTCAAGGAACCATTGGAAAAGCCTCGCAGATTTTGAGAGAAGCCTGGAGAGTCCGACGCTTAACATCTGAATTTTGAGCAGGCAACTCTATTAGCTGGGTGCCGCGGCCTCCTCATCCTCACCCCTAGCACGGGCTGCCCAGGATCGCTCCTCTGGGCCGCCTGTGGCTCCCGTGAAATAAGAACATCAAGAGGTAGAAAGAGCGGAGCAGCCACCCCTGCGCATCCCTCTCATGTAGTTGTCAAGGCGGCTCCAGAAACGGGACACGCGCGGGACCCTCCGCTGCTCCTCTCTGCTCTTTCACAGCGAGAGCCCTCGGCAGCAGCATCCCTGCCAGCGGGGAGCCCCGCACACAACTCCGGCCCTGGGAACCGCACTAGAAAGCTGCGTGCGGCAGAGACCAAGTGGCAGGACGAGGCACAAGTGACACCTGCACGACAGAGCCCGCATCCAGCAGCAGCCGCTGCCCTCTGGCTTCGCCCCGCCGTGCTCCGCTAGCCACACGAGGACGGGGGCTGCCCCTCGCGGCAACCCGGGGCTGCTGCTGGCTGCGGCTTTTGGAACCGCCACATCGAAACGCGGTCAGAGAAGCTTTTAATAACCAGAAATGGTCCTTGTAGGTGCCTGCATAATGTCCCACATAGCTACTTTTTCAAATAATCTTAACTGAGCAAAGGGAGCTCATGTTACAGCGGAGTTTCTCCCCACACGAGCAAACTTCCCAGACCGAACCCATCCATCCGGATTAAGCCATGAAAAGCCTCACGTCTGGCCTGTTTGTATGTCGGGTTCTTAACCCTGCGCGTTTCTTTTGAGCTCACAAGGCCAGACCTTCCAGCTCCGCTCTCCAAAAGCGGCTGTGATGCTGCCGGCCCCACGGTTTTTATATCATTGTCTCATAAGAAAAAAGGTATCTTAATTCTTTTCCTTCTCAAACCTGAGGAATGTTCTTCTACGCACAGGCTGTGGCAGAGCCTTTGCTTCTTTTTCTTGCCTATCACTTCTCTCCCCATCTGTGTAACACTCTGAATTTCCTTACCTCCTACCATTGATTCACAAAAAGTAGAGAATTCAGCCTAATCTACATTCTTGGAGGCCAATGAAAAGGAAAAATGGGCACAGTATTAGGCTACCACTTGCGAAGATTTTTGAAGTGGCTTCCAAACCATTCAAGGGCAGAAGGAAGTTAAATCTTTATATATATATATGTATTAATAGTCACTGACAGCAGCTGCATAGAGAGCTTTAAGTATTTTTACAGTACAATAATATCTTCCATTGAAGAACTTCACTACACTATTTAAATATTAATGCTTTAAGCCCCTAGACACCTTGCAGAACCACAAAACTCTAAATCAGCCCTAAAAAAAAAGCCTTTTATTTTTCTAGGTAACTGATTTATCTTTGGACATTGCATTGCAACCTGTTTATATTAGCTGAAGAAACTATCAAATCGGACACCTTGAGCTCCAGTTTAATGCAGTTTTATATTCCATAAGCGTAGGCTTTTCTTAGAGTAATGACTTCAATAATTTCTGTTTAGAATTCGTAATGCCGCTGTAGATCTTTTTTCTGCTCAGACCAGCAGCATGTGTTGTAAAAAATGCCAGAACTGGGAAGAAAAGAACCCACTTGCTGCGGTGGGGAACCTGCCCTGGGGGACTCGTCCGAGGCCAGGGCAGAGGTGCTGCCTCCTCCCATCCTTCCTCTCACAGAGCTGCTCCTGAGGCACCAATTACTCTACAGCACAGAACATAGATTAGTCCAAGACATCAATGGTAACGGGCTTTTTTATACACTTTCTCCCATCTCCTTTTGCTTGTGGCATGGTAATTTAAGCTACATTCCCTTTCATTCTTAAAAACATGTTTCTAATTACACGCTGTTACCATCTCTGACCCGAGCACGAGGCGCCTGTGGCAAGATGTCAATTAGAAAAACGAGCCAAAGCCTCCAGTATCCAGAGCAGTGACTCGGCTATTACTCCGAATAACTATTCTCAGTTTTACTCCGATTAACTCTATTCTCAGTTTTAGTGACCACTGTAGCACCACTAATCCCAAACCTCCTAGAGCAGGAATTCAGGTGAATGAACCATGAGGCTAAAGGGACTGATGCCTCTGCCCTTCTCTAGCCATTGTATCAATTGGACAACAATGCCACATTTTGCATCACCAGGAAAAGCAAGAATTCCCAGTGATCCCTGCACAACAGGGTATCCAGCCCCTGCTGCACAAAGACCCCTCTCTGCCCTTGTTCTAGTATTTTTGCCCCATTTATGTGGGCATTGATCATAATTTGCATTCTGCGTTTTTATTATGGACTAGGTTCCAGAAAAGACTCTCTGTAGAAGTAATAGATCAATTATACTGATTTCTAATATCAGCACAAAACACATCGCTCCATAATAAACTCTCTCTGACTGATAAAAATCACTAACAAACCATGAAAAAATAAATGCATAAAACATATTCTAACCACTACAAAGGCACCCCGCACACTTCACAGCCACAATTCCAGTAAATGCAATACCTGTACTCCCCTGCCCTACCAAATTATTTAGGACAAAGATTTAAATAAACACAATAATGGATTATTCTTGCATTAGTAGTTTATATGTTTATTGTTAACGTAATGAATAAGGAAAAATCTGGTGCTAGTATGACAATGAATCCTATATAATAAAAAATGTAACATCTATTAACTACTATTCATGGTGCATCTCCTATTTCTCACCAATAGCTTGAGACTGCACAAAATAGCTCATAGCTGTATTAATATGGGCTGCAGGTACTAAATAATTGACAATTTCAGATGCAACAGCTTGTCTGCCGTGGTGATCTGTCAGCTCTTGCTGTGCCAAGGTAGAGATGCTCCCTGCGCTGTGGATATTGCTCGAGCTGCCTCGGCCGGCGGCGATAACCGCTGCCCGTCAGCGCCTCGGCCGCAGCCAGCCACGCTCTCCTGGCCTCCTTTGGAGGCTCGGGAGGCTGCTGCTCGCTGCCCCGCTCGCCCTGCTGCCTGCCACAGCCCGCAACGGCAGATGCTGCGATTTAGGACTTGCTCCAAACTCAGTAATGAGTCAAAAATGACCAACGTTGGCTCCTTTTTCCCCTTTAAGTTAGGTTCAAGAAGATAGTTGTTAATAAAACCATCTTTTCTTCTTTCCCTTTTGTTTTCTCAAATATAGAAATGCTACCTGGAGCATGTTCAGAATATCTTGTTTTATTTATAGTGATGGAAACTCATCATGTCAATTTGCCCAAGCAAATCCAGACAGAGGAAAATTTACAGATAGGTAAAGGAAAAGGGTTTAATAGCTCTACTCCATTGCCTCATCACAAGCCTCAAGGCTAATGTGAATTCACTTCTGTTAGCACAAGGGCACACCGTAAAGAAAAGATATCCAGCCCCTACCTAGGTTAGATTCAAGCGTCAGCTGTTCCCTTTTGTTCCAGTTTTGTCTTTTTGACCCATCCCAGCTCTGCTGCCCACGTCTTCCCCCAACCACAGGCTGTTTCTTCTGCCCTATCATTGTGGTGGGAGCTCCTGTTTTCCTATAAATCCCAAATGTTTTATATGTTATCTGATTCCCAGAGGAGAATCCCCTGATAAAATACATATTAGAACAGTGTTCTCTAACTAATCTTGTCCATTAGACCAAATATTGGTATGTTCCTATGATACAAATCCCAAGCTGCTATACAAACTGTAATATGCATGCATAAAATATCCTTGATATCCCAGCACATGCACTTTTATGCCTTTAAAACAACTTGGAGGAATTTGTGAATCAGTTTGTTATGCGGAGACAATACATTAGCAGACAATATATTAGACAATTATAGCAGTAGAGACAATAATCCCATTCCAACAAAGCTGCTAGAGTTACATTATTGTAAAATATATGCAGAACTTGCTTACTTTATAGAGCCAGCATGGCTAGATCTACGGAGATCTTAGAAGGGCCAAAACTACATCAAAATTCCGTATAGTTTCTTTAATGTTTACTTTTTTAACGCTAGCACTACTCAAACACTAAGAACTTCTCCTCTTCAGTGCTAAAATATCTACTTTGGGGCTAAACAAGGCAAGATTCAGTACAGAGCTACATGTCTCAAAAGAGAGATGGATTCTTCAATGGAAGAATTGAAACATTCCTACACAGCTGCACAAGTCTAACAACTTACATTATTTATTATAGTTTATTACTAGAAATGTTCCCCTGTAAATCAAAAGCTATGTAAAGAAAGGTAACTGTAGACACAATTTCATTTGACAAAGCAAGAGTCAAATGTAATCTAATTTTATCATATATTCTCTTACTACCCTTTGTTTCAGCTGCACACATCAATATTTATCACCTTTACAAAATATGTGATTTTGCTGCTTGTCTGATGTAAGATCTAAACCAGAAGTTACTCGGTGTCCCTACCTCGTCATCCCTTGGTAGTTATCTGAATGAGAAAGCAGGGCTGCTGGAATAAACCAACAAAACGTTTGAATGGCAGCCAGAGAGCTCGGTACCATTTAGGGCAGCATTGCTTTTAACAACAAGCAGCGAGCTTGCCAAGCCTGATTAAAGTCAGGCCTAAAAGTTAATTTAACTCTTTCATATCTGAAATTTACTCTGCTGACAGCAAACCTGAAAGGAACCCATTGATGAGGAAAAGTTTCTGAATAAAGCACTAAGAGTTCAATTTTATATGGTTTTATGAAGGAGCTTTTACATACAGGGAGAGTATTGACAAAAGTGATGCTTGATGGGTGTGATATTTTATTAGTAGGTTTCCCAGGAGTTTACTGCTATACGTGAAGCATGTCACATAGTGCTCAAGTGTTCTCTCTAAGGGAAGGAGAGACGTCTACAACCAGAACACATCTAACCACGGGCTGAAACAGCTGCCATCTCTGCATGGAGAACGCGGGCAGACCACGGGCTGACCAGGTTATAGAGATTTAGTGGAACAGAATTGACCCCCTGGAATTTTAACCTTTGTCCTTCTTGTTGTTGGAAGGTCTTAGTAGAAGTTAACGTCACTCTTGAGTAAGATGTTTTCCTTTGTGCTTTATAAACAATGCCTCATTAACGTTTCATTAGCAGAACAAGTAATGAGTCAGCCGCTAATTGACATTAAAGCAAAAATATTTAACAACATCACAAAATGCCTATGGAATGTATGCACCCGAGGGTTTAAAAATTTCATCCCTGATCCCTTGCACGTGTGTGGACATGCCTAAATCTTACCCCAGAGCCACCCCAGTGCAATCTATTTTATTCTTGTCCAAATGCTACATGTGCTGTGTGCTTAGAAGCCTGGTGCTTTACTGGAAAAGAAGTAGTCACGTATTCTTGAACTTAAATAAGTGAAATAGATTTTTTGTTCTAGAATATCTGGCTGTAAGTGTTCTTAAATTCCCAGTACTTCAGATCAAAAGGCTTTAGAAAATTACAGTGATAACACTGAAGCTACTAATTGGAAGGTGCCTGCTCGTCTTGCTCGCTTGTCTTCCAGAGAAACCCTGCACACAGCTCGGGCTTCCTAATGAGAGAGGAAGTCAGAGACAGTTGAACAGACTTCAGGACATTCATATTTTAAACTTGTCTGAAGGAGGAAACATAACCTTCCAAATTAGGATAATAAATAGCTTATGGCCAAAAGATGACTACCAATATTTTAGAAATTATTATTGATACTACAAAATAAGCCCTATTTCTTAATGGAGTGCAGAAAAATACTGAAATCTAATTCTTGCTTTAAAAAATACGTGACAATTTACCAATTTACTCTGCATTTTAAAACTCCGCCTTGATAAAATTCCTTTAAACACATGAAATCAATGTGCTTGGAGAATGAGACAACAGAATTTTACTTCCTGTAAATGGATATTGGAAGGTGAGTCTTTAGGAACAACCTGAGGAAAGCAGCCCCAAGGACACGGTCCCTCGCGGCCTCGGACACGTATCCCAGGTCTGCTCCAAGCGCAGTTCTGCTCCCGGAGGAGGCACTTACCCAAGTTGCTGTACGTCGCGCTGCAAGGGTTCACGTCAGGAGAGCCCGCAGCCTCCTCCTTGTCGTCCTCGGCGTGCGGGGCGCGCGCGGACGACACGGGGATGACGGAGGCGCTGCCGCCGTTGTCCTGCTTCACGAACACGGCTCTGGGCACGCGGGGGGACAAGTCCTCCCCCGCCGTCTCGTCGGGCACTTGACTGAAACACACAAAGGGAGATCGTCTGGGCACCACGGCGGGGCACTCGAGCTTCCTGGCAAAATATGGGATGAGGAATAACATACCTTCAGTAAAGGGAATGGATTAGTAGAGAATTAAGTTCCTTTTACCCCTTCTCCCCCGACTTTTTTACAGTAACTTTCCTATCTATCTATTTTCCTAGTAAGATGAAATAGCAATTGCGTGAAAGAACAGCAGTTCCCACCTCTGCTGCACAAGGGGTACTAAAACGTTTCACGGCTGGCGAGGACGCGCACACGCAGGTGTCTGGTCCTGGGCAGCAGCAGAGGTGAACGGCCCTTTCCCGGCCGTAATGACCTTGCTTTAATCAAAGGCACCTGCATGAAGCCAGCGGGGCTGTACCTCTTAATAAATGCATACAGCTGCAATGATAGATTTCACACACTAGCCTGATGAAGGGACACTCTGGGAGACAGACCAGCAGTCCTTCCAGCCCAGGTTCCTATTTCTCATATCAAATATTCCAGGATTAAAATCCAGCTGCTAATGTATTAGACCATTTACGCATTTTTTTCCTATGCTTGCTCTTAACTATGAAGGTTTAATCAAATTGTGATGATGAATAGCACAGAGCTGCGAAAATCATCCAGTCAGTCACTTCCCAAGGATGTATTTACTGCAGTATGATTGAAAAATTATGCATGATATATCAAATAAAAGAGTAGTATGTCCAGATTGATTAAAAGAAACCCTGTCCTATTGAAAACACAGCATCAATTACTAATATTCATGCCACGTGCTAAAGAGAGACCAGAAATATTTCTGTGCCTTTATGCTCTCTCACGCACAGAAGGAAACGTCCGCTGGAGGCCAAACCTCACGAGGAGGCTCCTAACCTGCTGCAGGAGGGGTTTTAAACACACGTATTCCCAGAAAGGAGAGGGGAAGGCACTTCACCACACGATCGCAGCGGTGCAGGTGGTTCCTTCAGATGGTTACGGTGCTTTCTGTGCCAAGGCCACGCGGAGTCGCGGGGACGTGGGATACCCTGTCTGGTAGCAACGCCGCGTTCTGCCCGACGCGCGCGGCTGCTCTGCACAAGCCGGCAGGTCCCGCGGCCCCGAGCGGCATCCCCGAGGCTGCTCAGCGCAAGGGGAGCCGAGCCGCCACGTCCGCAACCAGCAGAAAAACATCCACTTGTTTCTCGTGCCGCGCATCGGAGCGGCGCGAAGAGCACGCTGTAAATACACCCCGCTAAGGAGTTAACCAGAGATAACTGCCGGGTAAAGCAGCCGTTAAAACTGAGGCAGTAAAACAGGCTCTTAAGGCAGTAAGAGACTATTGTAAAGCCTCGTGGCTGCCGTAAATCACGGGCATACCTGTGTTCCCCTGCAAGGATGCTCTCTTTGCAAAAGGAATCGTCTCCGAGGGTTTCGCAGCTCCAGCACCGCCGCAGCCCGGGAATTCTCCCCCGGCGGGACGCCGGAGCGGCGCGGGGAAGCGCCGAGGCGGCTCGCTCTCCGCACCAGGCGCANCGGCTCGCTCTCTGCACCAGGCGCATGCAAACGCGTTCCCGGCCCTGAGGTCAGAAGCGTTTTGCCAAACAAAGTAACCCGACAGCTCGGAGGAAAGAAAGAGCGGGAGCGGGGGGGAAAGAAACACCGACTCACCCGCTGCGCTCGCTCACGCAGTTCCCCATTAAAGGAAACTCTTTGAGGGCCTTCTTGAGTCTTGTAATCATGTCTGGAGCCTCGGGCGGGCCATGGGTTCCGGCGGCGCTACAAGTCGCGCGGGGCGAGCAGCGGGCGCGCACGGCGCTCCGGCTCCTGCACCTTGCTGTTTACCTTCGCGCCCGGCCCGCCTGGCCCTGCCTGCTTAACCCCTCCCCTGCCTCCGCGGCCGTGGCCCGGCGCACGTGGAGGAGCCTGCCCAAGCCGTGAGGGCGCTTAGAGCACTTGAAGGCAAGCGGATGCCTCGAGC
>VWPW01001895.1:0-12127 GCA_013389825.1 Crypturellus undulatus
AAAAAAAAAAAAAAAAAAGTTAGCAATTAGAAGGTGAAATCAGGACATAAAAGAAGTGGGAAATCATCTCAAAGGGTGCTTTTTCTTTTAAAAGGTTTCACCAAGATTTTTGCTTTACCCCAGGGTGTCCTTCGCAAATCAGGCCTCACTGCAAAGGCTATTGGATACGACTCTGACGTCAGCAGGGAAAAGGTCCCTAGACTCTCATTAGAAAAGAGAAAAAAAATCTATTCCTTTTTCTTCTTTATTTTTCCTCTCTCCCCTGATCAGTTTAACCTTTTCAGAACAATAAACAGACCGTGGACAGGGCTGCGAGGTTGGCCTCCCTGCACCAGGCAATGCCAAGGGCTTCGGGCGGCATCCTGGCCGCTGGGGCCCCTCCGTGTGCAGTGCAGAGCCCCGGAGGGGATGAGCCCAGGGCTCAGCACCATCTCGCGCTGCTCCCGGGGCAGCGCAGTGGTTGTGACCAGGTTATTTTTAACCCTTCCTTGGTCTGGATCCTGATACTGACTTCACAACCTAAGGCAATTTGTTGGCGTAAAAAAAGCAGTACTGGATTTAGGACACAGAGGACATGATTCTGGATAAGAAGCAGGGAGCCCCTAACATTAGCTAAAGAGAGCAGTGAGTTTTACTTCTGGCTCTGCTACAACTCGCTCTGCAGAATCACTTCACCTCCCCAATCCTCAGCTTCACCATCATTAAGTTGCAGCGAAACGTGGCTCCACTTCTCCAGCCACCCTTTCCCAAGATGTGCCCCACTAGCAGGCTCACCCTGACCCCTGTTTTGCTGAAAATGGGACAGAAAGATTGAGTATCTTGATGGATGGTACTCAGCAGTCTGTGATCTGCAAAGTTTTGCACAATTCTCTCATTTGTTGTTGATCTGCAAAGTTGTACACAATCCTACCGTATAGAAGCAACATAGGGTTACAAGCAACCAAAATTGCTAGAAAGGGAACAGCTCCTCAAAGTAAGAGATATTTAGTAAGACAGCATTAAGACAGGACTCAGCACAGAAGTGAGAGACCTGAAGGCTTGGTCAAGAATGGTCCCTGCTCTACACACCATGCCCAAGTCTCTGGTAGATAAGCTCAACCTGTAAGAAAATGGACAGTGAGGAGGCACACCTAATGGAAATATTATTTTAAAATTAAAAAGAAATATCCAGCAAAAATAGAAAAAAAAAAAAAAGAGGAAAAAAAACCCTCCAGACTTGTCAGCATGCACTGCATGGGTCAGTGCTGATAGAGCCTGGCCTGTGATGTTTGGGATGGGCAACAACCCAAAGGGAACATCTGTTCATTGCATGGTATTTTGGGCCTGGCTTTCCCAGCCTCGAGTGGGCAGGTCTTAGCTAGCAGATCTGGCAAGGCTGCTCGTGAGAACTGGGCTGCTGCCTTTCTGCAGGAAACACTCACAGCGGCGACGGCACTGACAAATTATTCTGGGGCGGGAAAAAGATGCAAAGAATGACAGGCCGGGCTGATCGAGGACACAGAGGAAAGGGACGGGCTGCTTTCCCAGCCTCCCCGCTCCACGGGCAGCCCGGCAGCACCCAACCCGCGCCCAGTACCACGCAGGGGCTCTGGCTCCTCGGGGCATCTGGTGCATTCCCGGGCTCCTCTTTCTCCAGCTCCAGCCTCTCTCCTCGTCCTGGGCCCCTCCGACACTGACAGCCACCCACCCCACTGCTGCTGCCCGTTGGGCACCGCTGTTCAAACAGTCCGTGTGACCAAACCACCCAGCAACACCTGCAGCCCCAGCAGTGCCAATCCTGCTCTCACACATGCCCCACGCTCTGCCACGTGTCTCCTGAGGACTCCTCGCTTGTCCCTCCCCATGACAGAGCAGACACTGAGCGCGGGTGCTTGGAGCAGCGGGCTTGGCTGGCGGGGAGGAGAGGCCTGGCCAAACCTCCACCCATCCCACGTCCCTCCTTATCCTCCTGCTCCAGGGCGGCAGGGAGGAAGCGGAGAGGCCGCTCGCTCCCGCGCTTGGCTCATCCCCGCAGGGCTGTGTGCGAACAGGGCTCTCTTCCTTTCTCCTTCCCATTTTGTAGCTTGCTGCCTAGAGGGGTAAACTCAGAGCTGCTTGGGCCCAGCCATGTCTCGGAGTTAAAGCTGAGATTTATTTCCTGTTATTCCAATGTCCTGAGCACCACGAGCATCATCTCGCTGTGCCGGCCACCCACCATCACGCAGAAGCATTAGCTCTTCTCCGAGGTTTGAGGGAGGTGCAAGCTACAGTCCTTGGGAAATGAGAATGAGCCCCTTTGCAATGGAGGCAACATCTGGACCAGCTTGGATAGACTCCCACAGCACTAGGTGCAGTGGTAAAGGCTGCCATGAGCAGTAGGTGGGAAAGCCAATGCTGGAATTTTTGGGATTAGGATGTTCCCCTCCAATATTCTGGAAACAGCTACTCCAAGCACAGCTCACAACCTCACAGAAGCCTGAGAGTTTGCTCGGCTACCAAAAGCCATCAGACCCTGCCGAAGAGAGAGCGCAGAGAACAGATCCTCATAGCACGGAGGTCTCCCCTGCTACCACACAGCTCCATCGCCAACCTGCACCCCTGATCGCACGCGGTTCCGCTTGCCCACGTCGCCCTCCCCTCTCACTGCCCTACTCCGGCTGAGCCCCGAGCCCGGCCGGTACCCGCGAGCCCAACGGGGACGTCACCTTGATTCTACCCCGCCGCGGCGCGCGGCGGGATGTCTATCCACCGCTTCCGAAAAGGCCTTTGTGCGGCACGGGATAATCCTGGGGGAGCTGATAAAGATCTCCTCATCCCCACGGAAATCGAGCCATGTTCCTCACATACCACTGCTAATTCAATTTTACACAGTGTGAATAGACCTGCCAAACCTTTATTATTCTTTCTTCTTGAGCAGCTAGCTGCAAAGGGGCACGGAGGAGGGGTGGGCGCCCGCTTTGCTCCCTCCTCAGCCCATCCTTAGGGCAAATGGCCACATTTGGTGCTCTGCAAGCATGTTTCAGCTACCCTCATATTCAAAATGTGGGGGCAGAGGATGGAGACGAAGAGAAGTCTGCTACACCAGAAGCCTCATGGCACATTTGTGTCCTGCCTTGCACTGCCTGAGCCTCATCCGAAGGGGCCCANCAAGAGAAGTCTGCTACACCAGAACACATTTGTGTCCTGCCTTGCTCTGCCTGAGCCTCATCCGAAGGGGCCCAGCAGCCTTGGTCATGCCTGGTCACCCCAACCAGTGACCCACAAACCCAGTCCAGGGCAGCAGCGACAGGGGAGGTCTCTGCATTCACCTTTGTCCTGAGCGATGGCTTTGCTCAATATCTATCCCAAATGAACGGATTAACGTGTCACCTTGGTGGCCAAGTGGAAGTGTTCAACCAGACTGGAGAAAGGTGAACCAACGCGCACAAGTCAGAGGCATTTTGACTAAGCTGTTAATGAGCTGTGCAAATCAAGAGGTCAATAATCTGAGATGAGAAAGAAGGAAGAAACCAGTAAATTAAGTCCACCATGCAGAAAGAGGGCAAACTTGACAGCACTTTTAATTATTTTACATACTAACGAAGGCATTTCATTAGGCATTTGATAGCTCCAAATAGCAAGGCCTCAACTAAGGGGTGGCAATATTTGCATCCTGCCCAAACTGCTTGAAATGCGTCTTAAAATCTCCCTTCAGTACACAGTTAAATTTCATATTTGATAGCCTGGACTTTCTTCTTCTTCTTTCTGCCCTTCTTTCTAATTTTGATGCAAGATTATCCACTAGTTTTTCTTTATAAACCCTGAATTACTCTTATGCATTCTCTACATTAGTTCCACACTGAAGCTATTTGTTTGGGATTAGTTATACTTACCTAACTCAACGGGTGCTGGGAGGATTACTTGCAGTTTGCAAAGGGCTCTGAAAATGGAAAGCACTATATAAATGCTAAGTATTATGAAGTCAGACGAGCTATTTACTGATCAAAATTGGTAATACCCCCTATTCCAATTTAGAATCAGAACCTGAAAGAGCAGAATTCTTTTTTTGGAGAAACAAATAGTGGGAGAAGGCCAAGAGAAGTTCCACAAACAAAAGAAAACCTACGACATCATTTAAGGTCAGAAAGGGGAAGGGTGGCTTTAGTCCTGTTATGAACAAGCACTGAGGAACTTCTGGGTCCCAGACTACAAGACTGCAGGGAGGGAATTTGTGTGAGCGCAGGGGGGAAGAAAACTGCCCTCGAGATCTTCCCTCCTGCATTTTGCAGTCCTTCCCCACCAAGTTCGTTACGCAAACTGAACAGTTTGTCTGGCAACAACTTGCAACCTGGCTCTGGAACAGAGAGAGAGGCAGCACCACTCTTATTTCCAGGGACGGGTTGTGCTGATGCCAGGTGATGTTTTGCTCTGCAGGGGTATTTGATTGTTTCATCTCACAGTAGCACCTAGAGGCCCCAGCAGAGATCGGGCTCTCGTGTGATAGATTTTGTACACACACATAGTAACAGGCAACTCCTGCTTCAAGTATTATTATTGCCATACTCCAAGATCAGCTCTGCACAGACACGGAGCAAAATCAAAAAAAAAGAAAATGAGCACTTGTCTTCCCAGATTTATTATGAACTCGTTTATCAAGTTGGGACACCAGGTACTTCTGGTGCTTCAGGTTAGGAAACACAGCACCTAAACTCTGCATATGAGATCCTCTGCGTCCAAGCCAATACGCAACATGATACACCAACAGGACAGGGGATGGAGGAGGAGAGAGACCAACCACTCAGTTTCTTCCTTTCTCTTCCCTGAAGGATTTTCCCATTCTGCTGGCACATGGTGAACCATTTGGAGTAGGGAGTAGTTGGTGAATCACCAAGCAGCCAAGAAACATCTTACGCTTGGTGGCAATTTTGGTGCTGGTCTGCCTCGCGGTGCAAGCAAAGAGCTTGAACGCACTTGTCAGGGAAGAGGTCAGATTCACTGAAGATTATTTGCCAATAAAGGCCAAAAATCCATCCCTTCAGACCTAAATCAAAGCTTTGGCTGCTGTCAGCTGGATGCATTTTGGCCAATCAGCAGAAACAAGCACTGCAACTTTTACTCCAGCTATCTGCAGTTGGCACTGAGTGCCAAAATTGGAACTGAGAGACAGGCTGCTAGAAAGACATAGCAAAAGGTGGTTTGCTGCTCTAGGGATGAACCATTCCACCCAAAGCAGGGGCCTAGGCATGCTTTGCACTGTGACCCATGGAAAACTTGCAGGTTCAGCCCTAAAACTTTTGGCATCCTGCAGGGGAGCAGGGAAGGCTGCTGGATGTGTCAAAGCAGTCAGGGGGGACCTCACTGCAAGAGACATGAAGCTGCAAATAGAAGAAAGGTCTCAGAAACGGCAAAGGTTGCAGAAAGAAAATGGGACAACTATGATGGGAGGTGGTGGAGATACACAAGAGAACAGATCAGGAGAAGGTTGTGTGCATGGCAAGAGGGGCATCATGGTGCATGCAGACAACACCACCAAAGGTCGAGGTCTTGCTCCTTTGGGATGAGTGACCTGAGCACAAGGATGGGGCATCATGCAGCACGGGTGCATGCACATGTTTTGCTTCAAAGCTCCCTCTCCCGACACGCACCTGGGAGGTGACCTGCAGCACTGCAGCTCCTGCAAACGCTCAGCTGCTGCTCATAGAATCATAGAATCCTTTAAGGTTGGAAAGGACCTCTAGAGATCATCTAGTCCAACCCTCCTGCACACATGGAGTCACCTAGAGCATGTGGCACAGGGTGGTGGCACAGGGTGGTGTCCAGGCGGGTCTTGAAGATCTCCAGAGAAGGAGATTCCACAACCTCATGGTAGAGCAACAGTGGCCAGTGCAAAGGAGAAGGGAGCACGTGCCAAAACTTCCCCCTTTTTTTTTCTCTGCACTCTGCTTTCCAGGTGTATCTGCATCAGTTGGCCCAATAAGTTATATTAACCTCTCCTTAGGAGCAATGTCCCACCAAGTGATTCTGCAAGGTGCTGTTCAGTGGGAAAAACACACACTGTGCACTGGGGGAGAGCTCGAGTAGCCCTGCACACGCCAGCTCAGTCAACACAAGGAATGGGAAGCCCTTGCTCATCACCAGCTGGAAAGGGACCAACCAACGCTGCGGGCAAAGGCACCAAGCCCCAGCATAGATCCAACTCATCCATACTGTTTCTTTTTCCCCAGTGTGAATTATTCTGTGATGATGGTGACAAATATCTCATGCGCAAATGATGCATTTTGGTGAAAAAAAAAAAAAAAAAAAANAAAAAAAAAAACCCGACAACAACAAAAAAAAGCAAAATTAAAAAAAACAAACAAACAAACAAAAAAAAAACCCCAACAGTTTGGTTGTCGTTGACCTTTAAAGCCTCCAACAGCTGTGGCAAGGATGAAAAAACAGGGCCAGAGGTGGTACTGAGGCAGCAGGACAGGGTGCTAGGGGCAGTAAAAGGGCCATGGGGACCTTCACTCCCAACCAGGACCATTAGCCATGACCAGCAGACCCACAAAATTGGGTGGAGGACTCTTGAAAAGCAATTCCTTGATTATTTATTAATCAACACAAGCTCTCTCATTGGGAAAAAGAAATCTAGATACTCTTGGAGCTCAACATGAGTCTTGCTGATTACTTCTAAGAGCAGAGAGGAGGGATATGCTCCTCTCCTCCTCTGCCAGTGTTGAGGGAGTAAAGAAGAGTTTGTGAGATAAATTGGTGGTCACAAGGGACTGGGTTTTATTCCCCAATTGAAAACTGGCTATTAAACACCATTTAAATAACAAAATAAAAAGAAAACACCAATTTCTTCTTTTATTCTCTTCCCACCATTATCATTAACCTTCTTTATGCATAATATCCCCCCTGCGAAGAAACTGCAGCTGAGCAATAAAATTCTAGTGCTCAAGCCTTATCAGTGCGCTGGAAGGGAGCTCTCCTCCCCTTCCACAGAGAGGGAAACCAAGGCACAAACAACTGAAACAATCTGCTCTAAGTCATGCTGGAAATTACTAGCGGAGCCAGGAGTAGATTCCTTGAGCCCCAACCCTGGGGACAGGGCGCACCCATAGGTAAGCTGCGCTCAGAACTAATTGGCCAGCATGGAAACACTTAAGGAAACGTTTCCTTTCGTAGATGCTGCCTGTTAATTTACTCCCCAGCTTTACCAGCCAGTGTGGTAGTTTCAGGCAGTCACAGCACAACCCAATGAGCCTTTTCCCTTGCTCGGAACAAACACTTTCAGCAAGCACAGGTACCTGCACGGTATAGAGCACCCCACTGCAAAAAAAGAAAGAGCTTTGCTTGGTGCATGCCTGTACCTCTTAATTAAATCTGACGGCCGAGACTTCGTCCAAGCGGAGGGCTGCACAGAGGGCGCAGCCCCGGGGAGCACGGGCATGGCCAGCGCTCCCCAGCTCTTCTCCCCACTGCTCAGCTGGCGGGACAGGGCAGACTTCACCTATACCCCATACACTGCACACCCCAGTGCTGCTTTTTTAGAGCCCGGAGGGAAACACAGGCATGGGAGAAGGGAGAATTGAGAACAGGACAAGCGAGAGCAAGGGAAAAGCATCCCTGTTTGCTTCCCATCTCTGTTGAGAAACGGTTAATAGGTTGCAAGGTTTCCACCCTCCCAGGACTGAGCCTTTTTCCTCCCCTTTCGAGTGCCCCCTGCCTTCCTCCTCCAGCGACTGGGAAGCTGTGACTGCTCTACACCGCTGACACCTCGGCTGCTCTGGAAACCCATGAACTGTTTGAGAAAGGTCAGCTGGCAGCCTCTGCATCCCTTCTCCCGGCTTTCCATCCCCGGCGGCCTCGGGCAGTGCAGGAGCCCCCTCTGTAGGCAAAGGCCCGGATTGACCAGCCCTCCCCGGCTGCTGGACGAGCTGCTCCAGCAGCACCCCCTGTGCGTCCCCCCTCGCCAAGCGCCCGCGGCCCCTGCGCGGAGCCCTGCGCCACGCTACCGGGGCTCTGCTCTGCCACTCATTAGCGGCTGGCCCGGTGAACCAAGGCTGGACGCCCAGGACAGCAGATGTGCCTTCAAAACAGCCAATTTCTTGCCAGCTTGTTGTTGACAAAACAAGAGGCCTCTGTACGGTTCTGGACTCCGGTACCTCTCCTAGGCCCAGAGCTGCCCTCTCTCCGGCCTCTCCAAAGCAATCACCACCTTTCCTACAGCCTCTTGCTAAACCCAAAAGTGCTGAGCACTTTCCCAGCTCCTGTTACTTGCTTAGCCCCTCCGTAGGACAAAAGGAAACCACCCGCCCTGGGGACAGCAGCTCCTTCTTCATCCTTCCTTCTGAACCTCCTCATCCCAGCACCACACACTATCCCGTTGAGACTCTCCAGCTTTACCACAGCTTTCCCAAACCACGGCCTCAAAAAAAAAAAAAAAAAAAAAGAGTTGCAGTTCAGAAATGACCCCATTTGGTCCATCAGAAACGCTGCAAAATTTCCCCAAAGCTTTTACTGGGGCCAGCAGTGAATTAAGGACAGACGGAGGCCAGAGAGGAAGTAGCAGAGGCAAAATTCCTCCCTGGATGCAAACAAGCTCTATCCTTCCCCAAAGGGGAGTCTTCCAGGGGGTAGGAGGTTAGCAGCTGAGTCAAGGGCTTCTGGCAGTGGATATCAGCCACTACTCTTACAAAACAGCTTGACCACAGCTTTTAAGCAAATGTGTGAATTAGCCAGTGTTTACTGCTCTCTGCCCTCACTTGCAGGGCCTCCCCCTCAGAGATGCTCAGCCTATGTGCACTGTATCCTTTATTACCACGGCCGGATTTTTGCTTTAATGCCACTTGCAAAAAGTCACACACCAAGGGCATTTGCCAGCAGCTTCCAAAGGATTTGCTAACCTAGGGTAAGAATCTCTGCTCCCAGGTGCTCCGTGCCTGGAAAAACGTGTGTTCTTACCTGCTCTAGCCCCCTTTGGACGAAGCCCCAAGACTTGCTTGTGCAGATCTGCCCCATAAAACATGGGAGTAGAAATCCTGGAAGGCGGAAGGGGGAAGAGGATCTAAAGGCAATTTGTATGCACCTTGAAACAACTCGATTTCTCTAGCGTCCCAGGAGCACTTCTGCCCGAGATGTAACATTACTCATTTTCATTTGGAGAAGTTTCAGCATGTAGCAAAAATATCTCAAGCTCAATAATGAGGCAAGAAATCGTGCTTACGTAGCTGAGCAAGTAACATCACTCAATTTCGCTGTCCTTGCAGGAGAAGAAAAATGATTGTAGAATAAATTAATCCTAATAAATGAGGGATTCTGATCAGGCATATATAACCAGCAGTATGCCTGCAGTATGAGCAATTGATGAAGTCATTGCTTCAAAGGTGCCTTGATGGAATTAGTCACTTGTAAAACAGAGAGGAGAAAGCCCGCTTCTTTTGTTAAGGAACATGAAAATGCTGCACACATCGGAGTGATTTATGGATTACAGTGCAGCAAAATTAGAGTGTGCAGCAATTAGGGTCATTCTCTCAGTAACTACAAAGATGAAAGGCAGAGAGGAGTGAGAGGATGGACAGGATGCAGAAGGGCCAGACAAAGGCAAAACGCCAGCACCACATTTCTGTGCTGTTGGTTTTTAAACAGGGATTATTTCCCCTTTGCACAAATCATTGCAGGGGGAAGCAGGCCTCACATTTAAAACCGGTGCCACTGAAGATGAATCAAGCCATTAATCACGAGCATGAGTATCGGTAATTAGAGCTGCCGGGAGTCGCAGGAGCAAGAGTCAAAGGCTCTAACAGGATTATGGACAGAGCTGGATTGTTTTATGACCAATATTAGCAGATAAAGAGAATCGATCACGTGCTCTTGGAAGTCAGCTGATTAACAGAGGAGCAGAGGGAGGAAGGAAGGATTTCCTAACTCCAACCCTGCTGGGTAGTGTTCACTCCCCACTGCGCCGTCCTGTGCTATACATAACAGCAGGACAGCGGTGTTTGCCCCTGCATCCTCCTCCCTGGGTACCACCATGGCATCGGCAGGCATCCGAAAGCCGGGGGAGCTGCGGGGCCGTTCCTCAGCGCAGCCCCGATGAGTGTGCCAGCTGCGGGCAGCTGTGGGGCACCAGCAGATGCCAACACGGTGGGTACACAGCTTGGGCGAGTGGAGCGCTCGGCTCTCGCCTTGTCTGCTCACCCCAGTCTTGCCCAGGCGGCTGCCCCCGCGCGGGGCGTCTCGCTAAGCCTGGGCACGTCCCTCTACAGCCATCGGCTCTTGCAGGATGGGCAAGAAGGCTGCAGATGTTGGGGGCAGCCAATGGGGCATGAAGTCACCCCTGACGCTCCTGCTGCAAGGCTGAGCATGGGCAGCTCGTGACCTCTCCTACCACATAGGCACCCCAGGGTCCACTTCTAAGAGGTTGATGCTGTTTCTATAAGCTCATCTCTGAGCAGTGGAAGTGAGCTGACCGCTTCTGAGCCCCAGAAGAAGAGACTGCCAAGGCCAACGGGCTGAGGCCACTGTGATGCCAGCCTTGGGATGCCCAGAAGCTCCTAGAGCTGGAGGGTTCCTCANTGAGCCCCAAAAGAAGAGACTGCCACCGCGTGCTCCTGTTCCCAGAACACAAGGTGCCAAGGCCAATGGGCTGAGGCCACTGTGATGCCAGCCTTGGGATGCCCAGAAGCTCCTAGAGCTGGAGGGTTCCTCAGGGGAGCATTTCCAAGGGTCAGGGTCTTCCTCCAGTCTCTGTGTTCATCCTAACAAGGTCCAGTGTGCTCCAAAGGGCTCAGACAAGACAGTTGTCTCACTGTACCAAGACTCTGGGCTGTAGGGCTGCCTTGATAGAGCTTTGGGAACGCAGCTGTTAACCACTGACCCCACCTCCGAGCTGTGTGCTGGAACGAGATGGACTCCACTGATTCTCTGCTGCTTCAGGGTACCTATCCCTCCTGTTGGCCACAGTCCCTAGTAGCAAGATTACATTCTCCTGGGTTTGCTGCTATCCATCTACTGAAGAGGCATCAAGTTGATCTAGAGGAATGTGAAAGAGAGATTTGAAGGTGCATGCAGTGCCCTCTCATGAGCAGAGCATGTGCAATCTGCCCCAGAGCGGAAGGGGTGGAGAATGGTGTCCCTCAAACACCCCTGGAACACCTCAGCTCCACTCTCATCTGTCTCCCTGATGCTAGGTGTCTTTCTAAAGAGTGATCCTCATTAAAGCCCAGAAGATAAGTCTGAGTATCTCTAAATTTTAAAACCAGGTCTCCCCAGTGAGGCTAAATGGCCTTATTGGGAAAGCCAGTCCCAAGAACAGCCCATCCATGGATGATGGCTCCTACATAGCCTACATAGGAAGGAGAGCCAGGCTTTGAGCTCTAGGGAGAGATTTCTTACACCAGTGTCACCCCATTTCATCAGGGTCTGAGTCATCAAATCACCACAAACAACCCTCAGGTCTCTGCTTCAAGAGTCGTGATCGGAAGGTTCATTTATTAAATCAGTGACCATTCCATATCTACCATCTCACTGTTAATAAAATGAAGCAGGGTCTGGAAGGAACGCTGCACACCGATGCCTGGAACCAATTTTGTATTAGCAGAACTTGTCAAGTCCAGGAGTTCTGCAAAACTGCTTTTGTGGATCAGCACACAAGAAAGGGAGGCGACATGACCCCACACTCCAAAAGGGACTCCAGTATCCGTGGGGGGAATTCCCACTCCCCAGTATCCCTTAGGATTCTCTTTCAATGCAACATCTCTAATCAGCACAGCACTGAAAAACTTTTTTGGTCACATGGAGAAGCTTAAAGATGTAGTCAATGAGATAAGTGCATCAACGTGAGACCCTTCCTCAAACGTTCATTGTGTGGCTCAGATGAAAGCATGCACTTAAATGCTAATCCCCACAGATCTCTCTGGGATGTATCAAACTCCCCCACTAGCATAACACGGGCTAGCAAGAAGGAAGATATCTCAGATTTCAGATGATACCAGTTCAGAATATGCAGCTCTTCCTATTCCAGGGTTCAACATGACGTGGTGCCCATTTGAAATGAAAATGTTCTCTGCAAACAAGCAGAAGTGGCAGGTCAGCACTGCCCACTCTTCCCTGTGCCAAAGGGAAGGTCATGATCAGCACTCTGGAAGAGTAGGATTGCAGGGGTAGAAAGGGCCCAGGAACA
>VWPW01001896.1:0-10813 GCA_013389825.1 Crypturellus undulatus
ATATGCCTTTGGCCCTAGAAACATTTTAAGGTGGAAAGAATAAAATTTAAGCTGAAAATCAAGTATTACTTTGTAATTAATACAATAAACAAGAGTCAGACAAGAACTATATATTTTTGTAATTTTTTGTAGAGCAACTGTACACACTTTAAATAAGTCAGCTTCGAATTTAGCATTTTCTCCTGATAATAAAACTGCTTTACAAACCTCCTGCCAATAGTAACAGCAGAATAATAAAAAGTAAGTTCCTCATAGTAAGGAAATATTGTGTCAGAGTGATTTCCTATTCTGCAAATCTGAATTTCCTTTCTGCATAGCTAAAATCAGATAAGTTTACAATTAGATCAAACAAAAATGAAAAGAAAGTATCAGTCCATTGCTCTTGAGCAATGTTTCCCAAGCATGATTATCAAGTTGGTGTGTTGTTTACTTATCACAATACCTCTAGCTAAGAATTTTCTGGCATTTTTTTTTAACTTCAGCTTTAACAAATTCTGCATAATGAAATACTTTTAAAATGTTCACCCTCCTATCTAATCAGGTTGTGCTACAGATAATTAAGTGAAAACCATCTGTGTCAGTAATGGTTTCAAGAAGGCATGGCAGTCTTTTTTCCTATTATTTTAAATATCTTATTGTTGAACTTAGAAACACAGTTCCTGAAGGTAGGAAATGGAGTATGACACTTGCTGATTCATTCTGTGCATATTTAATTTAGTAGCATTTTTAATCCACTTTTAACAATAGCAATGCTGAGGCTTTGGATGCAAGAGACATCTAAGTGCCCAAGACCAGTCTGACTCCAAGGCTGCTGACTCTATTCCTGTCCTTTTCCAAGAACAGAAAACTCTGCTAACGTTTCTAAACTTCTTTTTTGAGTATGTTAGGCAGCTCTGCAGAGGAAAGGTGTGTTACCATGCTGCAGAAGGCCCTACATCCTTATAGCACTGGCTATGGCAATGCTGCATGGTAACAAAGCACAAAACGTCATATAAATGAAGAGGAAATCTTTCAAAGTGCATCTTATGATTATATAAAACAAAACAAAACAAAACAAACAAACAAACCTGCAAACTTTACCAGCCACGGAAAAAGAAATATTAGTCCAGTGTATTAGCTACAGAGGAGCACAGAGAACTGGGGACTCCATTTTGCAGTCTTGCACAAGACAACTATGGAATACACTGAAAATGTTCAAGGATAAATTTGAAATTTTAGCTACAACTACAATTTTTAGTGTTACAATTCTAAGTTACTGAAAACTTGAAGGGATTCTTTCAAGTCATTTTAATCACTCTAAATTCTCCTGCACCAGCTCATAGATTTACTTTTCAACACCAGCAGCTCAAGAAAAGAATAAAGTGATTTATAGCCTATGTCAGAGGAGCTTGCTGCTCAGTTGTCATTTGTTTCTTGGCTCCAGTAGATGGAAGCAACTCTCTTGCTGAGTTTTAAGGTTATTGCGGTTTTGGGGCTGTTTTTTAGGCGAGAATCTTTATTTTTATATTTATTTTGTTGTCTGTTGCTCCTTTGAAGTTAGATTCCCAGATAATTTGTTCCAGTTCTCAGACCAGTTTCTTCAGATGAGACTCATGTGTTAGTGTGTCTGTAACTCCTGCTGAAACCTCTTGCAGGGATAAACAGAGGCTGTTGCAAATCCACATGAGCTTGTTTCTGGAAACCTCCCTGATAAATGTTCTGCAGAAATAACCACTGATAAGACACATGCAAGAAAGTGTCTGTGGTCTGAATTCACGTATGTACACATTGGTACTTGGCAATTTAATGGTATAATGCCTTGCCAGACTAAAAAGAAAAGCACAGAAGGTCAGAAACTGGGATTGATTTAATGGTTTGGGGCCCTTCCCTTCACCAGTCCAAAGCATGCTGTCCACGACATGCAGCATATGCCCATGGTAGGCAGAGGTTGGAGGGAATCTCACTCTAGCGCTAGACCACAGGCCACTGCTCTACCTGACTTGCTGGACAAAAAGCAGCAGAGCAGCAAGAGCAGATGGTTTGACACCATCTGAACAGTCTCGAAGGTCTCCATCAAAACAAAGCAGACTTTGAACCTGCCACAAACAAAACATATTCCATATCAAGGCAGATACACTCATAGAAATATCTACACCTATTTCCTCAAAGCATAAGTCAGTGCCATACTTTCCTGCCATGTAAGAAGGAGGGATTAGATGTTCATCTTTTTAAAGACCTGTCAGACTCAATTAAACAGGTGGCAACTCCTCTTAACCTGTGTGACATATGGTCACCCTGCTTAATGAAAGATACACTTTCGTGGGTCTCTGCAATCAAACTAGTATGTGCGGTGATCCTATCAATACTCACAAGCTAATCAGGGTCAGGCTGGGTCAGACTTATGCACTGTAAATTGTTTAGGTCTCAGACAGGCTCTTCCTACAAATGCCTCTGGTACATAAAATAATGTGCCCTCAATCATAACTGGCACATCTGGATACTTTAGCATTCATTCATATACTGTTTACCATTAGCTGAACAGGAGACCTCCAAAAAAGTACAGGCAAGGAAGGTATGAATTGGGACAGCTCTCAATTGGTGTCAGAAAACACCCCGCTAAAAGAAAATAGGCATGTTTCAAATTAACTGCAAAACCAGGGCCCTGATCACTGTGAATGTTAAAGTTTTCATGGCAATTTTCATAAAATGATTTATATTTAAAGTCCTGGCTAAATTCCATCTTAGATCATGATCCTGCCCATATAAGTTCTAATGCAGCTGAACAAGGCATTGTTTGCTTTCTGTTTTAGACATATTTGGTGTTGTTTTTTACTCCTACAAATGGTGGCATTTTACTGTGGCTCCCCTTCCAGATCCAGGTAGAATAATCACCTCCTTTGCTTTCATTACAAAATATTTTTATTAATAGGAATTTCATCCTGCCTGAAGTGAGCAAAGCCTTTCTCATTACCTTTTGCAGACAAGTAATACAGCGAAAATAAAATATTTATAAGAATCTCAGATTAAAGAAGATTAATGAAGAACATTTCACATCAAAAAAACAAACAAACAAAAGTCCCTCTAAAACCCCAATGAAATTAATATCTATATTTCCTCTTCTCAAATGCAATTAATTGCAACATAGACCATTTGGAAATAATATTTTATGGATGAACTACAACAACATCATGACAGAAAACAATGAAATAAACCTGAAAGAATGCTAGCACTCAATTCTAGAGTGCTCTCTGAATAAAGCAAACCTACCTGATAATTTTTTCTTAACAATACTTTTCATGTGGACATATCTAATAGATCAGAGGAAGAACAGCGTCGTTCCCCTCTGTTCAGCTCTCTCCATCACAATGACAATGAGAAAAAAAAAAAACCATTAATGTAAAGTTGCTATATTACCCTACATTCTCCCCTGGATGGCTTTGCCTAGAGACTGGTACAGATCAAATTGATGTACGTAATTCAGACGTAAACTGCCCAAAGGATGAATTATGACATCATGCCTGGTGAAAATATGAAAAAAATCATATATATGTATTTTTTTAATAAGGTCAACTCTTGTGTTTTGGAAAAAAGGAAAGGGGCTTACATTTCATGGCAAACATACCACTTGTTTATTAACAAGCTGATGCCCCAGTTCCACCTGAACCTGCAGATCTCATTTTAAATATCTGTCACAAAAAAAGAAAAAAATTTTGAGTGTGCTGCAATTTTGTTTAGACTTAGAATAAAAGGGTAGAAAGACCTCAAAATTTCCTTAAGTTATAGTTGCAACTGCAATTCTGGGACAGACACCTGAGTCAGAAATACTAACTTACACTGGGTTGTGAATGAAACTGAGACTGATCTGAAAAATAATTATAGTGCACTTAGCCAATTTAATTTCTTTAGAACCACAAAAAATAAATGTCATATTTTAAATCAGACTATATTTTAGTAGGTTACTTTTCTCTGGTTGATTGGACTCAACTGTCTTTAAAAAAAAAAAAACTAAACAAGATAAAGATGGTGCTTTCTCACAAGCTTGTGAGAAACCACAAGCTTGAATTTCTTACCAGTCTATTTACAACAATTTCAAGGGCAAATCCTCTTTCCAAGGCTGAGTCTCAATCTACTTTTGCCAAATGCCAATACTGACTTTGAGTAGATTATTTAATATTTACTGCCAGCACTAAGAGATTTTAAGCCTGAAATTATATGTTAAAATTAAAGATTAATCTTAAATATTCTAATGTTGCAATACTCACCCATATAAAATAATTTGTCATTGAATTTAGGAAGAATACTTGTGATTCCAGTTTGCGATGTTAACTTTTCACAGTAGTATATGGCACTACAATTCAAATATTTATATATTTTTATCTTTTTCCCCATATTTTGATCAAATCCTGAAATGCACAATGATTTTCCCATGATAAGGTAGAAATAATTACATAATGTAGCAAGACCTAAAACTAGGTGTAAACAGGGCATAACTGGAGCCTACTCAGACTGGAAAGGAAGCACATCTAGAGAAAAATTATACAATATACTCAGTACATTAATAGCCCTAGCAATATGCCTTTTATCAATATCTATTGCAAGATTTGCTTTTTCTTTGTATATAAGCATTGTAAAATTGAGTCCTTTACAAAAGACAGGCTGAATATTAATGTAAACTGTCATGTAGCTTTTCACTAACTGCATCTCTTTTTACTTTTTACCAAAGAAAATGAACCCGCTGTTGTGGCTATGGGGTTTGTATCTGCACAGGAGGAAGACATGGCATGCACATTATGAAACCAAGAAGTGAAGGGGAAACATGCGCATTGTATAGAAATGGTGGCCAATCTCAGCCATGCCACATACTTGCTGTGCTACACTGTGATTCCTTTGAATTCTAACCTGTTCAAGCAATAGCGATCAGTAATGATACATGGTACAACCTTAGTTCACTCTCAGTCCCTTGCTCTCATCAATGATTCAGTCTGAGGTTATGAGCAGATACCCTTGACTGAATAATAGCCTGAAGTCTCTGCTCTGACTTTTTGCACGCATGCACATATTTCCCTCTTGCTGTCTGGGAAAGGTAAATGCATTAGTTACACAAAAATGATTGGAGAGGACAACACTTTGAAAATGTGTAACAATGTTCCCACTTTTTGCATATATAAATTTAAGGAACATTGCAATGTAAATAAATATTATATGTAATATGCTAAGGAGATGAAGCCTCCCTTAGAACCAAACACACAGAAATAACTTCTTCAGTTATTTTTAAATGAAAAGTTTAATAAATGAAATAACAGAGGAAGAGCTGGAACTTGGTCAGTCCTCTAACTCACCTAACCCCTCTGTAACTTCAAGTGTCCTCCAACTTAGTATCTGAATTCATGGTTATGCCCTTGACATCATTCCTTTTACGTCTACCTCTGTGTTTACAGTAGCGCATCTCCTTTGATGATGGGCAAAATTCACCTTTTTAATTCCCCTTATACAAGTTGACAAAAAGCACCCCTCTGCACCACCATTTACATGTAACACTGCAGATTTAGGTCACTAAACAACACCATGTGAACTTGTCAAAAATAATGATAGAAAAAGGCTCTGGAAATAACCTTCACTTATGCACTCTGTCAAATCCCATGGTACTACAAAAAGCACTGAGAGAGATCAAAAAAGAAGCAGAGAATTGAAGGTCCTGAGCAATTGTTTGTTAGAATACATTTGTTCAAGATAAGGAGGAAGAGGAACAAGAAAACATGCATGCTGTTGTTAAGGGGAAAACCTTTTCATGTCTAGTGTATTACAGAAATTGTTCAAGAACAGTTCATCCTTATACAAAGATTACTCATGTAATGCTACCAAGGTCAGGGTTAGCCTGGGTTATCAGACATGGACTATTAAGTGCCAGACAAACAAGTTAAGCTGCCTTCATTCCCTTTCTGTGCTGCAAAACAGCCAACTGCTAATTGTGTGCTAAAAAAAACACAGGTGAGTGAATAACAATTTCACAGAATTTAGATATAAGCCTGACACACTTCTTTTTCAGTTGCATAAATTCAGACATATGTAGGGCATAAATCCCTGAAAAACAGTGTCTCGAGTATTCAATCAAGAGGAAAAAAAACATATAAAACATTGTCATTTAAAAATATTTTTGAGTTAGCACACTGTATTTTTCTAGTATCTATTTACAAAAAATGACATTGAAGCATTTTATCCATTATTTAATGTAGCAATTTTATGCGTTTATTTACAACAGTGTTATGGAAAAACAGAAAGGCAGAATAATGTATTATTTAGAAATGTTCTGTAAATTATGCTGCACATGTGTATCTGTAATTTATCAATATGCTTCACTGTGAGCATCAGGTACAGCACAACTAATAATGAGTAGTATATCTGTATTGGTTATTCAGTCCTTAAATTGTAACAGAGCTATTTCTGTACCTTGAGTAAAAATAGATTAACACATCTCTTCTACAGTTTTGTATCTAGGGAGAATAAATGATAAAGCAAAAGAATACATGTTATGCCATGATGCGACAAAAAAAAATTGCTCATAGGAACCTGTGCTATTAAAAACATCACATTCTGCTGGGACCGAGGTTCAAGGCCTAATGATTAAGAGAAAGGTACCCTGAAGACCATCCAATAATGAGGAATTGTAAATTCCCAGATTAATAATGTGCAATATTTTTGGAATGTTTTATGAATTATTTGGGCTAAAAAGCTTCCTGGTATTCTCCATGACTGTAATACTTCAGAACACTACTAAGAATAACAGGACCAAAAAACATGTAAAAAAGTCTTCTATTCAGCTGACCAAGCTGGACAAGAAGGCTGCATTGAAATTAAAATTAGAAACATCTAAATATAATTAAATTAGCTGCAGGTATCCAAGTCAACACACTCCATTTCCTTGTTTTTTTTTTCCAGAAATAACTAATTTGTAAAAATCGAGTTAAAGAAAAGTGTTTTTTTTTTTCCTGTCAAGAATAGCTTGCACTTTGTATTAATATATACAGTCCAGAAAATTTTCTGGATTTCAAATTATTTATAAAAGCACCATCCCACCATTCAATCATGTGTATATCTATGGTGGGGGGGGTCCTTTTACTTGATGCAAATAAATCTGACATCGATAGAGCTTCCAAAAATAGTCGAGTTGGACAAATGTGTAAGCCTTTGAAGTATTATGGCTTGTAGCCCCAAAACCACAAACATAAATGCATGTGCTTAATTTAAAGTACTTGAATAATTCACTGAAGACTGCAGAACTGTTCATGTACCTAAAATTAAGTACACACGTAATGGTTAATATGAATGAAGTCACAGAGATTATTATTGTATCCCAATGAGTGAAGTGAGGCAACGAGAATCTGAAATTGAGTGCATTAGAGATGCAAGATCAAATTTTTGATGAAGTTCATAAACCTTTGGAGGGTACAAGTCTCAGACATCTGAAATACAGGCGCTACTGCAATCATTAGACTGAAAATGTAGACACGATACTGAAGAAAAAAGCCCTAACTTGTTGTACAAAGCACTGTATAAATGCCCATAACAGTAGGATCTATCTGACCTCATTGCCGCCATCTACGTTTCGCACCCAGTCTAAGTTTCCTCAAATGTAATCCTTCTTTATCATCAGTGGAGAAAATTAGGCACCGTATAGACATAGCTGTAGACATCTTGTCAAAATTACACCGACTACAATGGAAGTAGTAAGATGAACAGAGAGGAGGATTCCTTTCCACCCAGAGTTTAGTACAGCTCAAGTCCTAGTGATTTACATGGCACAATGGGAGCACGAAAGGGACAAATACTTGTACAGAAAAGGAATAAACATTCAAACTCTTTTTTTTTTTTTTTTTTAAGATATTAGATGTAATAAAGGCTGATATGTCCTATTTAGGTTAGTGATTGTATTTACTTACTGTGTGTCTTAACACAGAAAAAATTGTACCCTTATTATGCAACATGAAACTCATCATTAAGAGGTCACTAGCAATAATATTCACGGTGTGTTTTTAAGTCTTCCCACACAACATCACTAACGGGCTTAGGTTACTCTACAAATACGGAAATGAAAAATCTTTTGGAATTAAATCCCCCCCCAGATTACTTAGGGCAATTGTAATAACTGTGGCCCTAATAGGAATTATGCTGAAAAATAACAGCAAAGAAAAAAATAAGTAGCGAAAAAATTATTTTAATGTTTTACAATAGAGAGATATGTTTCAAGACAGATTTCCTGGAGGAGTTCCTTAGCTGAAGGCCTATCACAGCAAAGGACATAACTTGCCAACCTAAGAAGTGATGCTGAGATTCCTAAAACGTGCTATGGGGTTGATGATATCTGTCAAGATGATATTTGTGGAGGAGTTCTTGAAAATAGTCAGGATCTAAACCATTAAGGTTTTCCAAACTGAGAGCAAACTTTAAAATCAAATAGCTCCCTCACAGCAGCCCACATGCAAGAGGTAGGGGCAAGGGAGCTGAGCACATTTGCTCCAGACAGGAAGGGAGTGTGCGAGCGCATTCTGAACAGGCTGCAAATGGCAGAGCTGAGCTACTGGAAGCCTTTCTAGGAGGGAATTACAATAATCCTCTCCATCAAGAGGGCATGTGCTGCTGTTATGAGGGCATCACAGGATAAATAAGGGCACCATCTGCATCAAACGCCCAGCTAAAACAACAATTTTCACTCTTGTGCCCCGCCCAGATCTCCCCAGAGGAGAGGGGAATGAACTGGACATCCCAGTTTTTAGCACAACTCCCTACTGCACTCAAACCTCCCAGGGAGCTGTGACACGTGAAAAGCAAGCACGGTGCCCTAAGGCTGCCCAGTACACACCAGTAAGCCCTGGGCTTTTGCTGGGGCCATGAGAGAGGGAGCTGGCAGTGCTGCCTGCGCTGAAGCGCAGCTGGAAGCCTGCAGAATCGCATTCGCAGACACACATGCTTCCTTATCACCACAAGAGTGCCCAAGGCTTTGATACTCAGCATTCCTCCAGTGCCCACCGTAAGCACGCGCGCTTCGTGACTCTGATGTCTGCCAAGCTATCCTTGAACTTCAGCTCCGTTCTGAAGAGACGTAAAATATTTTTATCATTAATCTGATATTCTGCATAACAAAATAGTTGGCTAATGCAGTCATGAGGCTTGGCATTTGTACTATAATGTATTTGATCTCCCCGCACATGTGTGAGCACAGATTTTTTTCCATTTGTGCATGTTGAATTGGACTATAAGTTGAAAAATGTATTGTAAGTAATAACATACCAAAACTACTTGCAATCTTAAGTCACAAAAATATTTAAATATTATCATTGTTACATATTTTTTCTAGTATTTTTTATTAAACAATCACACCTTGAAAGCGTATCAAATTATTCTCATTACCTGTGAAATAAAGTATTCAAACTTGCTCATTTATTGGCCCCCAATGAGTGGTAAATCACTTTCTTTAAAGAGAAAGCTTATGTGATGTACACATTGCAGGAAACTTCTTGTAGCATAATTATTAAAAGTAACAGCTTGTACCCCTACAGCCTGACAAAGTTTGAAAGAAAGTTCAGAATGGAGTGGCGGAATTAGCTGATGAACTTCTGTTAACTATAGCAGTCGCTTTCATGAATTATTCAATATATGCCCCATTCCCTCTATGTCTCAACAGATTAACAGCTGCAGCTCTCAAATGACAAGTGTTTTCAGAAGCTTTTGAAAAATAGTATATTGATGATAAAAGAACATATAAAATAAATTTTTTCACCCCCTTCTTTTCACTTCTTCCTTCTGACTTACCGTAACTAGTGAAGTTTGAGAGCAAAAGGAGGAGTTTTCTGAATGACTTGTATGCGTTAGGCAGGAAGTATACCAAATCCGTTGGGAAAAGAATTGAGGTCCTGCTCTAATAATATGCTTTGCTTTCAAAAGAACCCCTAGCAAAATCACATAATTCACCCAGATTAGTGTGACCCCAAAAACTCAAAGAATTTTTTGCTTTGTACATAAAAGCTACAAACATGCACTTTCATGACATTGATCTTCATGCTGGTTTGACACAAACAGGAAGAAACTTTCTGGTCCGAGGTTGTTGTACAGAATTAGATATTTTCCGTAATGTTCTCTACTTCATACTGAAAATTTGGCACTTCAGGATGTCAGGAAATTCACAGAACATGTTCCATGAATTCTCTGACATGGAACAGATTTTCTCTTGAGCTAACAAAGAGCAAAAGCAAAAGATGAGAAAATCTTAAGGAGATTTAGGCAAAAGTTTCACTGATGATATTGCAACAATACCAGTATCAGTCCAGCTTAGGTACAGAAATGACCTTCACAGGGAACTTTCTCAGACTTCAGCAGTTCAGAAGAGAAAATGAATGAACGGTACCGCAACTGTATTGAACCTGCATTACGCAGAAGGGGCAGCGCAACCAACACTCGGCCAAACTCTAATCAGTCACTCAGAGACACCCTCCTCTACTGTCAGGACTTATAACTTAAAGAAAGTGAAAAAAACTCTTCAGAGGCATTATGTAACAGTATGTATTTAGGGAAGGAAAACATTAGCTTAATATAATGCTGAAATAGCTATGCACATATCTATTTCCTGATTTACGGAGAAACTACTGCAGGCAGCACTTCTGACTGAAAGCAGTAGTGGGCAAAATCTTTTTGATGATACATACCAAAGGATNCATAGAAAGTGTGCTCTAAGCACAAGAGAAGAAAAACTTTGCCTTGCATGCCCTAGATACATGCCATAAAATTTGAGCAGATATTGAAGATTTGAAGATAATCTTGTTGCCAAGAGATAAACGGGAAG